>JAAAKG020091608.1:7376-30707 GCA_010014905.2 Druon quercuslanigerum | reverse complement strand
TAGAAAGTAGCATATGATGCAGATCCAACAAGAAATATTTAGTTTTATTTATTTATCTCAAAAGAAAAATTAAGGTTTTTCATACAGCTTAAAGGATTTAGAATTTAAAGTTCTGCAATTTCTAAGAGTTATAAATAAAAATTCCTTAATTTTAAAAATATAATATAAAAAAATATAAATTCAATTTTAAATATTTATAAAAGAAAATCCTTCATTTTTAGTACTTAAGAATTTAAAATTCTTATCAATATGGGTATGGGCAAATGTTATTTCAAGTTTTTTTACGTGTAGGTAGTAATAAATAAAATGTTTAAAAACAAAATAAAAACTTTTATCGATTTCTTACCACACTTATAATTAAAAATTCTTTTATGCTTCTAATTAAAAATTATTTTTATAATTTACTAGGAAAAGTATATTTTACTGTCCTACCGGAGAGTATATGATGTAGGTCCGAAAAGCATTTTTTCATTATTTTTTATACAGAAAAACTTAGGATTAAAATTTGAGAAATTTTGATCATCAAAAAAGGTATTTTGAGCACTTATTTATTAAAAATAAATAATGTTCTTTTTAAGAATATAGCATCTATTAGGGAAATTGTAATTCTTGTGAAATTAATAAAAAAAAAGACCATAAAAATTTGTAAAAAAGTGCCCTTCTGTGAAAAGAATATTTTTTTATAATGGTTATGACCAATGAAAAGAGTGTAAGAACCCCTATTGAAATTGTAGCAGGCACATTTTTTGTATTTCTAAAAGAATAAAGCTAAGCTTTCTTTTAGGATAAAAAATGTTTATTTTGAAAAGTCAATTTAAAAAAAAATTGCTTTTGATCAGACATCGAAAAATCTAAAAATTGACGAGGCAAAAATGTGGGCAAATACCAATTTAAAATAAATTGATGGAAAATGGTAATTTTGAACGTACAAACTCGGGCAAATCTGATTTAAAAAAATTTAAATCAGTTTAAATCGCAATTCGAGAAAATTAACAAAATGAGGGCAAACTGTAATTCGAAAAAATAAAAAATTCGCTGCATGTTAATTCAAGAAAATAAAATCTATGCCGAAATTAATTTAAAAAAATAGACTTCAGAGGAAATAAAACTTCTGCTCAATTTCGGGCAAATAGTAATTCGGAATCATGAATAGATTATGATGAATGGAAATTCAAGAAAACCAAAAAGTGTGTTAAATCTAATTTTGGAAAAGTAAAAATTCAAGAAAATCCTAATTCGAAAAAAATTAAATCATGGCAAATCGTAATTCGAAAAAAAATTAGGGCAAACTATAATCCAAAAAATTAAAAAAATTATGCCCAATAGTCATATTCGTAAAGATAAAAATTAGGTGTTATGAAAATAATGAAAAATTCAATTTAGGAGCTGTTTATAAAGTACGTTACCAAGTTTCGGTGTTTGGTAAGTTTGGTAATCACTTTCAAATTTCAGATTTGCTTTTTCCCCTTTTTCTGCTTTTTCCAAAATTTTTCACTTTCCTTCGTGGTTTGCAGAAATTTCCCCTTCTTTCCCCTTTTCTCGCTTTTTTGGTTAAAATTCAAACTGAATTAGTTACACGCAAAATTTTTTTTGTAGGTTACATTTTTTTAAATTGCTACTGCTATATTTTTGGTTTGTAATTCATCTCTTTTGGTTAAAAACAAGATATTTGTATGAGAATTTAATAATTACATTAAAAATTTAACTATTTTGTTAAAAATTCTTTTATGTTTTATTCTTGGAGATTCATAATTTCATTTGGAAATCCAACTATTTAATTAAAAATGTAACCTTTTTGCTAATAATTAGTATTTTGTTACAGTTATTAATTACTTTCTTAACTTAACTTTTGCTTTAAAACCGATTATTTTTTGTTGAAATTGCAACTGCTTGGTTGAAATTGAATTTTTTTAATCAAAAATTTGTCTTTTTGACTCCTTATTTATTAAGTTAAAAATACATATTTTTCGTTTTAAAAATTAATTTTTTCCATACAATTCGTCTTTTTGGTTGAAAATTAATTTTTTCGTTCAAAATTTATATGTTTGCATGAAAATTGAATAATTTGGTAAAAAATGAAACTGTCCTGAGGAAAATTTAACTATTTGGTAAAAATTAACTTTTTTGTTAAAAACCAATATTTTTGAGTTTAAAATTCAATTGTTTTGTAGACAATTAGTATTTTTTAATGAAAATTTGATAATTATACATGTTTTTTAATGAAAACTGAACTATTTGGTTAAATTTTTTTGCTAAAAGTTAATGTTTTTGGGCTAAAAATGTGATTGTTATGTAGATAAATAGTTTATCTAAAAAATTAAATTTTAATCTTAGGTAAAAAATTAATCTTCTCAGAGGAAAATTTCTTTTTTTTTAAATTAAATTATTTACCATAAAATTTATCTGTTTTAGTAGAAAGTTGAAGTGTGTACTTTGTTAAAAATTCTTTTTTAAATAATTTACGTTTCTTGGTTAAAAATTCATTTTGTTTTGTAGAAAAACATTTCTGTTTAAAAATGCAACTACTTTATTTTTATAAATGCTTCTATTATTTCCCTATTTTCATGAAATACCAGTCTATTTTTGCTTCTTTAAAGATCTTTGAGGTAAGTTCTTTTTTGGGTCTGGGGGGGGGGGCAAATGGTAATGGGGGGGTAAAGTAACTCAAAAATGATAACATAGTTTATGGACGCCCCCTTATGGGCAATATTAGTTCGTAAATAGAACAAATATGGAGAATGTGGAGAAACGAAGGGACGAAAGGTAGGCGAAGTGAGGGGAAATGACGGGAGAGATATTAAGAGAAAATGAGGAGAAAGGAAGTAGAACAACTGGCAGTGCGAGGTATAGGAAACCAAGGGAGGGAAGTAATATATGTAGAGGAAAATGAGAGCAGGTGAGTGTTACAAAATTCAGGGAGGGAAACTAGGGAAAGTTATGAAAGTTGAACCAGATGAGGTGAGAGGTAATTAGGGAATATTAAATATAGTGAAATAGGGATAGGAAGTAGAAAAAGTGTCTGTACGTGAGGACAAGTGGAGAGATGGATTAGGAACGAGGGTGAGGAAAGTAGGTCAAGCAGAGTGTTTGCTTAAAAGCGTAAAGAGGGGGCGTGGAGGAGGATAAAGTTAAAGGAGGGGGTGTAGAAGAATAAATTGAGGAAGTTAGGCGATTTCAGGGGGATAAAGGGAAAATAAGATATGTAAAATTAGGGATAGGGAGTAGGAGAAAATAGAGTAAGTGAGGAATAGGGAGTAGAAGAAGTTGTAAGTGAGGGAAAGTGGATGGAATGATTAAAAATTAGAGTTAAAAGTACAATGTTACTAATTGCTGGATAAGCAAAGTAGAGGAAATGATTAGAAATGAGGTTGAGTAGGGAAGGGGAGCTGACGGCTATGAAAGAGATGTCGGTCAAGCAGTGTCTTTGTTGTAGGAGCGTGAAGAGTGAGAACTGCAGGAAGATGAAGTTAAAGGAGGCAGTGTAGAAGAATGAATTGACGGGATTAGTCTATTTCAATGGGTTGAAGGGGAAATAAAATACAAAAAATTATGGATAGGGAGTAGGAGCAGTCAGAGTAAGTGAGAGATAGGGAGTAGGAGAAGTTAGAGTAAGTCAGGAGAAGTGGAGAGAATGATTAAAAATTAGAGTTAACAGCAGAGCGTTACTAATTGCTGGGTAAGCAAAGTAGAAGAAATGATAAGAAATGAGGTTGAGTAGGGAAAGAGAGCTGACGGCTAGGGAAGGAATGTAGGTCAAGCAGAGTGTTTGTTGTAGAAGCGTAAAGATGGGAATGTGGAGGAGGATGAAGTTAAAGGAGGAGTGTAGAAGAATTAATAGAGGGGGTTAGATGATTTCTGGATGATGAAGGAAAAATAAAATATTTAAAATTAAAGATAGGGAGTAGGAGAAGTTAGTAAGTGAGGGATAGGGAGTATGAGAAGTTAGAGTAAGAAAGGGAAATGGAGAGAATGATTAGAAACAAGGATTAAGAGTAGAGGGAAACTAAAGGCTGTGGAAGGAAAGTAGTGAAAATGATTAGAAATGAGGTCGAGTAGGGAAAGGAAATTGGCGACTGAGGAAGGGAAGTAGGTCAAGCAGAGTATTTGCTGTGAAAGCGAGAAGAGGGGGAAATAGAGAAAGATGAAGTTTAGGGAGGATGTTCAAGAAGACGAATTCAGGGGAGTGGGTAAGGGGGAATAGTGGAGGAAAATTGTGGGAAGGGGAGGTTTGAGCAACCTGATTAACGTCTTAAAAGACTACGAAACTTTTTTTTGTAAACGCGCGGCATCTGCTTCGAATTTTTTTTTCAAAATTTGGATTTGTATTTGTCTGTACGTGTTCTGTATTAGGTTAGTGAAATGTAGTAGGAATTTCAAATTTGATGGAGGATATCTAGTTTCTATGACCTCTTTGTGTTCGGTTCGCCATTCCGCATCGACTATAGTTACTGGTTCCGTGCCAATTGGCCGCATAATCTGTAATTGCCACCGATACTCGGCCACAACCATCCCTTATGGTACAAATTTCGTGACACGAACGGCTTACATCAAGGTCCACTGAAAATGGAATTGATCAAGCGCTGGAGCATGAAATCAAACGAATTAGTAAATACCTTTTACATTCGCAAAATCTACTTTTCGAATTCCGAAAATGGTTTATGAGTAAAAAAATAGATAAGACTTAATTTAAGCTAATGTGAATTACAATTAATATTTAGAAAATAAAATAAATATAAATAGTGATATCAACTTCTTTGAAATGTAAATTTTAGTCGGTATTTAGCAGGTATTAAAAGGAATAAAAAAAACAGAATTTTTAGTTTCCAGAAATATTTTTCAGTTATTACTAGTAGAATTAGGCAGGGTGTCCGAAAAATTCATTTTAACTGTTCCCTGATTTTTCCCTGCCTAATTTTTCATTTTCCTTGATAATTAATATTCAATTACCAGCATTTTATTCTTCTAATACTTTTAAAATAAAATTTTTTATAAACGAAATAAAACAGTATTTCAGAAGTAAATTGAAAATTTCAAAATTGACTAATTTCTTTTAATAAACAAATGTATTGTCTTCTTCAATATATGGCTTTTGAAAAAATACTTGAATTTTTAACCTAAAATGATAAATTCCAAACAAAAAAATCTCATACTTTATATTTCCATCAAAACAGATAATTTTTATACTGAAAAAGTTTTTTTTACCAAAAAAGACGAATTTTCAAAAAAATAAAGATCTATCACTCAAGAAAATTAAAGGTTTCTATAAATCAATGAAAATGCAAGCCAAAAGACGAATTTTCTGCAAAAAGATTAATCAAACGAAAAATATGACTCTTCAGCAAAAAAATAATTCTTAAAGAAATGGATTCATTTTTACTCAACCAAAATGAAATTTTAAACAAAGAAAATTATTTTTTTACAAGAAAAAAAGAATTTTCAGCTAAAAAAGGTGAATCTTAAAAAATTGAAAAAGTTAGATTTTCAGTTGAGAAATTAATTTTAAACCAAAAGACATTAGCTTTCAATAAAAAATTTTTAACAGGGTGTAGTTTAACTATTACCCAAGTAGCTAAAATTTTTTATTTTTCAAGATTATTTTGCACGAAATATTGAAACATTTAAGCAAAGAGATAAATTTTTAAATAAAAATATAAATCTTTAACCATAAAAAATGATTTTTAAACAAAGGGATTTAACCAAATCTTTCGAAGAAAATAATTAAATGCTCAAGAAATGAAGAATTAATTTTTAACAAAAAAGTTGCATTTCATGAAATATCTACTCATACAAATAAATTTTTAAATCAAAAATACAGATTTTAAAAAATATTTTAATTTTTTGTTAAAAAGGATTTAAGCTGACTTTTCACGATTAAATATTTGGTTAAAAATGAACTTTTTTGTTTAAAAATTCAAGTTTTCGCGTTGGCAACCATGTCTTTAAAAAAGTCATCTTTTTTGCTTGAAAATTCAACTATTTAATTAAAAGTTTAATTAATTTTTAAGTAGAAAAGATAAATTTAAAAAAAAATATTTTAATTTTCTGTTAAAAATGATTTAAGCTGACTTTTCACGATCAAAATATGAATAAAAAAAATGTCTCTACGCAAAAAATGTAATTTTTAATGCAAAAACACGAATGTTTTCAACCAAAACGGATTACTGTTTAACAAAATAGTTTAATTTTCAATCAAACATTTGCATTTTTATCCAAGAAATATGAAATTCCTCTTAAAACAGATGAATTTTTTACAAAAACGAGAATTTTTTAATAGTTGAATTTTCATCCAGAAAAGATTTAGTTCTTTTTTCAAAGTTGGAATGATAAATATATGCAAAAATTAAATTTTTAATAAAATACTTAATTTTTCAGCAAATACGCAGAATTTTCAAAAAAAAAATTTCGTTTAAAATTGTTGAATTTTCAACCAAAAAGTTAAATTTTTATCCAAGGAAATATGTAATTTTTGCTAAAGCATGTGAGTTTTAAAATGAAAAAGACAAACTTAAAAAAGCAGTTGAATTTTATACCGAAAAGTTAAATTTTTCTTCAAAAAAGATGAAATTTCTTCTAAAGCAGATGAGCTTTAAAAAAAACATTTAAATTTTCATCCTGAAAAGATTGCAGTTCACTTTTCAACACCAAAAGAAAAATTTTAATTGCTAAATTTGAAACTAAAAAGTTGCATTTTTTCCAAGAAAAAAGAAAATTCTACTCAAACAGGTGAATTTTTAAATCAATAACATCAATTTTCCAAAAAAAGAGTTGAATTTTCATCTGAAAATATTTTAATTAATTATACAACACAAAGATATGAATTATAAAGAAAAAGTTAATTTTATAGGAAATAGTTAATTTTTTAACAAATACGCATGATTTTCCACCAAAAAATATGACATTTCTTCAAAATTTTTCAATTTCCAACCAAAAAGTTGCACTTTTATCCAAGGAAATATGACATTTCTGCCTAAGCATGTGAGTTTTAAAAACAAAAAGACAAACTTTGAAAAAAGAGTTGAATTTTAAACCGAAAACTTAAATTTTTCTTCCAGAAAGATGAAATTTCTTCGAAATCAGATGAACTTTAAAAAAAATAAAGTTAAATTTTCATCCTAAAAAGATTTCAGTTTACTGTTCAACATCAAAATAAGAATTTCAATTGGTAAATTTTATACTAAACAGTTGAATTTTTTGCAAGAAAAATGAAAATTTCACTAAAACAGATCAATTTTCGAATTAAAAAAATAAATTTTCAAAAAAAAGTTGAATTTTCCTCTAAAAATATTTTAATTGATTATTCAACACAAAGATATGAATTGTAAAGGAAAAGTAAATTTTATAGAAAATAGCTGAATTTTCAATAAAACGCTTGCATTTGTATCCAAGAATGATACAATATTTCTACATAAAAATATGAACTTTTGAATCAAAAAGACAAATTTTCAGGAAAAAATAGTTTTTATCCGAAAAAGGTTTTATATGACTTATCAGCAACCAAATAAGAATTTGAAACAAGAGGCTAATATTGAAAGAAAAGAGTTTAATTTTCAAAACAAAACAAAACGAATTTTTAACAAAACAGTTGAATTTACCACCAAATGAATGTCTTTTTATATTTTAAATTTTAATGAAATAATAAAATTTATAACTAAAAATATAATCTTTAGGTTTGCCATTAAAAGGTCCACGTTTCTTCACTAGATTTTTTTCACAACGAAAATTTTAATTAACAAATTGAAAACGAAAAATTGAGTCATAGAGTGAACATAAAGAAAATGCTGACTTTTTTTCTTTTCTTTTATATATTTTATCCTGTAAACTGAAATAAATAAATAATAATAAATAATATTCCTAAAAATAATATTTCTAAAAATGTATCTATCTATCCCTTCAAAATAATAAAAAATCAAGATCTTACATAAATGTTATTCATTTTGTTTTCAATTTTCAGATTAAAATCTCATATCTATATTTTGAAGCAAATAGTATAATTTCCGTAGAATGTATTTTTTTTTTTAGATTTAGAAAAATAACAGAATCGCAACAAAAACTTGCATTTTTTTAGTATATTTTAATTTAAAAAATGTATCTATATATCCCTTCAAAATAATAATAAATCAATATTTTACAATAATAGTATTCGTTTTCCTTTCAATTTTTAGATTAAAATCTCATATCTATATTATGAAAAAATAGTATAATTTCCTTAGAATGTAGTTTTTTATTTAGATTGAGAAAAATAACATCTGTCACTCGCGAGTGTTTGAGTGCTCAATTTTGTTGGCCAAGAAGATTTCTGCCAGAATTTAAAGATTTGAAAATAATTTAACCCTTGAAAATGACTTTAAACAAAAAATTTAATTTAGATTTATGAATATTAAAAAAAAAATTTAAGGTATTTTTACAGGCTTCAAGAGAATACAGACATTTTATTAGGGCAAATTTTAAAATTAAAATTTTATTTTTTTAATCTTACAGTATTTAAAAAAAGAAATTTAATTCGAATGAGTTTAGAATATATTCTTATGAAGTTTCGAAAAAATTTGAAACCTATTTTATCATTTGAAAAGAGATCAAATTTGTTATGAACAAAATGTAGATTCTAGAAGGTTTTCAAATAAAATTTGGAAGCTTCAGAAGGATTTTAAAAGGTTTAAGGATAATAAAAAAAATTTCTTAAAATTCCGAGAAAAACTTAAAATGATATTTATTTAAAAAAATTATTTTAAGATTCTGATTCCAATTTCAAAAGTGAAGAGAATGATTAAAAACGAGGATTAATTTTGAAGAAATTTTTTTTCAAAGAAATTTTGAAGAAATTAAAAACATTTTCAAACTTTAAAAGAATTTTGACACATAAGAATAATTAAAAACACTTTCGATTACAAAATTTGAGAATATATTCCAGTAAGTTTGGAAGATAAAGATAGGTTTTAAATAGAAAAAAATTCTAAACTTAAAAGGCTTTCAAAAACTTGAAATTAAATTATAACCGATTAAAAAATTTTTTGTTTTAAATAATTTTACGATAACACTCACAATTTAAAATAATTCTTAACAAAATTCAAATTTCTAAGAATTCGATCAAGGGAATTTAGAAAGAAATTTTCTTTAGATTTTTAGGGAAATTTGTAATATTTTTTCATTCTGAAAAAGTATTGAAAAGACGGTAATGACAGTTTATAAAGATTTTTTCTAAAATTACAAAAAAAAGAATATAACTTTCCTAATTTTGTAGAATTAAAAAAAAAAATATATATATATATATATATGTATATATATATATTAAAAATTCGAGTAAGTTTAAAAAATATTTAGAAATATAATTCATATTTTGATAATCTTATTTATCGATATCAAAATTATTAAACTTTAAAATTTAGAGTCAACTAGCTGAAGTGTTTTTTAAATAAAAAAAATTTAATATTATTTTTGAAATTTTAAATAATTTTTGTTTCATAATTTACGGAGTCAAAAATGATTTTTAACTCTGAGAGGTTTTCAAAAATGTAAAGCAAAATCTACAGTTGTAAGGTTTTCGAACAAAAAATTTAGACGTATTTTAAAATTTTTCACAGGTTTCGAGAGAGTAAACCGATTAAAAAATTTTATTTTTTATTTTTAAAAATTAATTTTAAAAGACTGTTTAGATTTTGTTAAACACTTCAAAAGATTATAAAACTCGTAGAAAAAAAGTCCAAGAGATTTAAGTTAAAATTTTTTATTTTTCAGAATTTAAAAAAAACTCTAAGAAAACTTCGAAAAATTTAAAACCTACTTTATAATTTAAAAATAGATAACATTTTTTTAACAAAAGTTTGATTCTAGAAGGTTTATAAATTAAATTGTTGAGCTTCTGAAGAATTTTAAAAAATTTCCAGAAAAAAAATTTTCTCCAGATTCCTGGAAAAACATA
This sequence comes from Druon quercuslanigerum, assembly GCA_010014905.2. Lineage (NCBI taxonomy): Eukaryota > Metazoa > Arthropoda > Insecta > Hymenoptera > Cynipidae > Druon > Druon quercuslanigerum. The sequence continues at coordinate 20,791 of JAAAKG020091608.1, read as the reverse complement.
AAATTACATTTATTTAAAACAATCAATTTTAAAATTTCGAAGGGAAATTCCGAAGCTATTGGCAATTTTGAAAGGTTTCAATAAAATAACAAACATTTCTTGAAATTCTTGCAAAAATTTAAAATTTTCTTTTTTTACAATTAATTTATAAAGAAAAATTTTTAAAAATCACAATATTTCAAAAGATATCTAAAAATGTCAAAAAAAATCAGAAAGATTTTGAGGCCATTTTTAAAATCTTTGAATATTTTTTACAATTTTAGGAATATTTCGAGTCAGATTAAATAACAGTTAGAACTTTTAGAAATTTCGAAGAAATTAACGATATTTTTAAATTTTGAAACATTTCCGAAAGTTCATCAAATATTTTTTTATTTCTTTCAAACTGTTTTTTTAAGTTTATGGGGAGTAGAAGATTTATATGTTTTGAGAGAAAAATAAAATAATATACAGGAGTCCAATTCTTATGTTTTGGATTCACAAATAAATATTAATTTTTAATAATAATTTTATTCAATGAATTATTTATTTAAAGTAGAATTAATTTTCTTCGTTATTTTTTGTTTCAAAATTCACTTTAATTATGACAGTGAAATATTTTTTTGAGTACTACAAAAGGTCCAACCTGAATGTCCTATTATAATAAAAAAGGATACTTAATTTGATACTTTTCTTAAATAATTATTTGTGAGACTTCTTTGTAGAATAGGCAATGAGGAAATACTTTATTGAATCTTGGATCACACAATATTATCAGACTTTTCTCTCGCCGATGTTTAATCGAGTCTCGAGAGGAATTTCAATTCCCATGCCTGTCAGTGAAGAAGAAGAATAAGGAAAGACAGTATTGGTAGCAACTTTAAAAAGCTGCTGCGAGAAGACAAAAAAGAAAAAGTCCCCTGGGAAAAAGTGAACTTTATTAATATCTGGCAAGCCTTCTCTTTCAGGAGTAAAGGAGAAATATTCATTAAATCCTTTAGGCTTACCTATAATAAGGGATGTTGTAACAAATAAATTCTTCAACCAATAAATTCCATAGCTTCCTCGTATTTTTCAATGTAAACCTGCAGCAAAAACTGCTGACTTCTTCTTCTCCTTTATTCATAATTTGTCCCCTAAGGGTTTACATAACTTCCATTCCTTACAATATTTCCGCTTATGTATTAAAGAACAAAAAGAAAATTTCAAACTTACTATTTACAAATATTAACAACTATGGTCCTACAATTTATCATTTTTTCACTTGCATTCTTTCATTCACTCTCATTCGCTGCCTTAGCACCCTGCAACTCCTTCATCCAATCTTCTCCTAATCCATCCTCCCCTAGAATCTTAACCACATTCTCTTGCCAGCCTACTTTATCATCCATTCCTCTTCTACACCCTTCCCATACGTGCTCCCATGTTTCCTCCTCCCATTCACATATTCTACAGTTTCTATTATCTTCCTTCTTCCAATACATCCCCTCTCTTACCTTCTTTCCCAGTCTAAATCTTGCTATTCTGGTCCACCTTCTCTCTCCTCACCCCTTCTCTAAATACTTTGGTAAACCTTCCTTTTTTATTATCTCATACCATTTATTGTATTTTGATTCCTCAATCATCCCCCATCTTTCTATTAATTGTCTTTCCCTGTCCTTTTTTCCCATTCTTCATATTTTACTCCAGTCGCGTCTTCCATGTCTCTAACAATGAAGAACTTCCTCCTTTCTGCTTCCCATCTCGTTAATTCTATCGCCCTCCCTCTCCTCTCTTCTACATCCATCAAACATTTTCTCGCCAACTCCCCTCCCTTTCCCTCCCTCAGCTTTGTCTCACATTTCCATGCCCTCTTTCCTGCTCTAATACTTAATTTATCCTTTTGCGCTTCTTCTCTCAACATATATCCTGGCGTCCTCCAATCTACCACTAATCTCTGCCCTATGACTTAATACTGGCCATACCAGAGTATCAAATAACCACATTCTCCTTCTCCAATTTTTTTAACCTTCTTTTCCCAAATCCCCTTATCTGTTTTATTACCCCTGCTGCTTTTTTTATCCTTTCTCTTATATGAACTCGATGATCTCCATGTATCACTTCTTCTGTCTTTATACCCACTATCACATAATCAATTGCCATTTCCCTTTCTCCTCCTGACCATTCAGTACTTTATCTTTTGATTTTGTTCCTCCCCCCTTCTGCCCATTCCCTTCCTCCTCTATTTCCTGTTCTCGAGTTGAAATGCCCACCTATTATAAGTCTAATATCTTCTTCATTTTCTTCTATCATTTCTTGTACCTCCTCTGCTTTCTCCTGCATATCTCCGTTCACATAAACCCCCACTATCTTCCACTTCTCTCCTCCCAACTTTACTTCTTCTACTATTGAACCTTCTTTTTGCTCTTTCCTCTCTTTCTTATCTTTTCCTGTTATACGTTCATTTCTCACTCCCATCATCATTCCTCCTATTGCTCTGCCCTTTTTATTCTTCCTCTTTACATTTTTAGCTTGCCATTTGTAACCTCTTGGTAATCTTCCCCTCACTCTTTCCCATCCTTTTTCATCTAGGCACGTCTCCATCATTATTATAACTTTCCATTGTGTTAAATTTCTTATCAATTCCCTATCCTTTCTCTCCAATCCTGCTATACTCCAGTAACATACCCTATATTCTTCCCCACATTCGTTTTTGTCTCTTTTTGCCTCTTACTATTTCTTATTTTCCTACCTCCTAATCCTTCCTCTCCTAGTTCTTTGCTCCTTATTTCTTACTCACTCTTCCCTTTCTTCATCCCAATCCCACTATACTCCGTCTATCTGCATCCTCCCATATTTAACCCATGTTCTTCTTCCCTTTTTTCTTTCCTCTTCAGCTATTTTTCTTAACTTATATTGCATCCTCCTTTGCGCTCATGTCAAATCATCCTCTATTTACTCCAAGATTCCATATAAGATCTTCTTCTTTGCCATTACTTCTCTCTTATCATCCTATTTCTTCAGTTTCACCAGTACCATTCTCTTCCCTCTTTGTTCTTCCCTTCCTACACTTCGCACTTCCCTATCTCTACTTTTCCCTCAATCCTTTTTAGTACTTTTTCCACTCCTTCCTGCATCTCCTTCCCCTCTAATCTTATACCCTTTATCGCTACGTTTTTTTTTCTTTCTTGCCTCTCTTTTCTTTATATTCTTTGTTATATTTCTCTCAGTCTTTCCTTATCCGTATTCCCACTCACTCCCCCACCAAGATCCCGGTTCGAAGAAATGTCAACAAAATAATTGAATTTTTAACAAAACAGTTTAATTTTTTCTAAAAAAGATTACTTTTAAACAAAATAATTAAAATTTCAACAAGATAATTAAATTTTTAACAAATAAGTTCAATTTTTGACCAAATAGTTCAATTTTCTAAAACACTGAATAATTTACCAACATATAGTTGAATCTTAACCAAATAATTGAACTTTAAACTTAAAAGGTATATTTTGAAGAAAATCGTCATTTTTTGAACAAATTGTATATACAATAACAAATTTTATGGAAAAAAATGTTTAACAAAACCAAATAATTAAGTCATCAAAAAATATAATAAAATTTCTAAGAAAGATTAAACAATAATCTAAAACATTATTGTAAAAAATACCTTCTTTTTCCGATTTCCCATATTTGTTTCATTGCCTCTGCTGCCTTTTTTATTCTTTCTCTTATATGAACTCTATGATCTCCATATATCACTTCTCTTATCTTTATACCCTTCCAACTCCCTGTCCATTCTGTTTGTCTCCCCTCCTTTTCTAAACCTGATTATCTTTGTCTTTTCTACATTCAAATTCGACTTTTTCCCATCCAAGTATTTTTCTAATCCTGTAATCAAGCCCGCCATCCCTTCTTCATCCTCTGCCATCAGCACTATGTCGTTTGCGTATGCCAGTGTATATATCTTTTCCTTCCCTATCCTAACTCCTCCCCAATTTTTTCTCCTCATTTCTTCTTCCAAGTCTTATATTAATATATTTAATAAAAGCAGGCTCAGAGGACATCCTTGTCTCACTCCACCTTATATATCTTTTTTGTAAACTTTCAATATCTTTCCTTTTCTTTCATCCCCATATCTCTGCCCCACAACTTAGTACCGGCCATACCAGCGTATCAAATAACCCTAATCTCCTTCTCCAATTTTTCTAACCTTCTTTTTCCGATTCAACATATCTGTTTCATTACCCCTGCTGCTTTTTTTATTCTTTCTCTTATATGAACTCTATGATCTCCATATATCACTTCTCTTATCTTTATACCCTTCCATCTTCCTGTCCATTCTTTTTGTCTCCCCTGCTTTTCTAAACCTCATTATCTTTGTCTTTTCTACATTCAAATTCAACTTTTTCCCATCCAAGTATTTTTCTAATCCTGTAATCAAGCCCGCCATCCCTTCTTCATCCTCTACCATCAGCACTATGTCGTTTGCGTGTGCCACTGTATATATCTTTTCCTTCCCTATTCTAACTCCTCCCCAACCTTTTCTCCTCATTTCTTCTTCCAAGTCTGATATTAATATATTTATTAAAAGCAGGCTCAGAGGACATCCTTGTCTCACTCCACCTTATATATCTTTTTTGTAAACTTTTAATATCTTTTCTTTTCTTTCAAACCCATATCTCTGCCCCACAACTTAGTACCGGCCATACCAGCGTATCAAATAACCCTAATCTCCTTCTCCAATTTTTCTAACCTTCTTTTTCCGATTCAACATATCTGTTTCATTACCCCTGCTGCTTTTTTTATTCTTTCTCTTATATGAACTCTATGATCTCCATATATCACTTCTCTTATCTTTATACCCTTCCATCTTCCTGTCCATTCTTTTTGTCTCCCCTGCTTTTCTAAACCTCATTATCTTTGTCTTTTCTACATTCAAATTCAACTTTTTCCCATCCAAGTATTTTTCTAATCCTGTAATCAAGCCCGCCATCCCTTCTTCATCCTCTACCATCAGCACTATGTCGTTTGCGTGTGCCACTGTATATATCTTTTCCTTCCCTATTCTAACTCCTCCCCAACCTTTTCTCCTCATTTCTTCTTCCAAGTCTGATATTAATATATTTAATAAAAGCGGGCTCAGAGGACATCCTTGTCTCACTCCTCTCACTAACCAGAAACTATCTCCTACTAGATTTCCTACCTTTACCCTGCTTTTTGTTTCGCTAAAAATTTCCAACACTCCCTATTAATCCCTCTCTTATCCCTTTTTTTACCATAACTTTTTCTATCTCGCCTCGGTCTAAAAAGTCAAACGCTGTCTTTAAGTCCACGAACATTACTATCATTGCCCGTTTTTCCCTTTTAATCTTCTTATTTACTAGATAGTTCAGAACATATATCTTGTCCATTAACCCCATTCCCATTCTTCAATCTATCCGAAAAACAGTTACATATACTTTATACAGTGTAGGCATCAGAGTCACACCCCTGTAATCTTTAACTTCCTCTCCTTTGCCTTTCTTTACTATTGGTATCAGTACTCCTTCTTTCCATAACTCTGACCACCCCTCTCCTCTCCATACTCGATTACACATTATCCATGCCCATTCCTCTAGTTCTGTCCCTCCATATTTCCATACTTCATTTGGAATCTCATTTATGTTTAGTGCCTTTCCATCCTTCAATATTCCTAATACCTTGACTATTTCTTACCTTATTATATCCTCTTCCTCATCTCTTCTACCATATTTTCCTCCCTTTCTAACATTTCTCTCTACTCCTCCTAGCAAATCCAAAAAATATTTTTTCCATTCTACCACTTCAATATCTGGGCTTACTCTTTTTCCTCTTCTTTCTCTATTGACTACCTTCTATACCTCTTTTTCCGTCCTAGTCTTCTCCGCCTCTTCCTCAAACCTCTTATCCGCTTCCTCTTTCTTTTGATCACAAAACTTAGAATGCTCTTTCTTTTTATCCTATATTCTTCCCCATGAATTTTTTCTTTTCTCCACTTTCTTAATTCATTTCTGACCTTCTTTTTCTCTTTACACTCCTTATCCCATCTGCTTCTATTCCTCTCTTTACGAACTTCATTTTTGTTTGTGGACTCCAATCCTCTTTTCACTTCTACTATCATTTTTTTCATCTCCTCGTCAACATTTTCCTCCCCCATTTTGATATTCCTAACCATTTCTCTAAACTTTTCTTTTCCTTGCCTTAACCAATCGCCTTTACCTACACTCTTTATCTTTGCCCCCTTTTTATGTATATTACTATTATTTTTTTCTCCCCCTAATAATAACTGCTGACTTTGAAGACGCTTTTAATTCTTTTGAAATATAAATTTAAAAATATCAGTTTTATGATGTCTCTGAATATAAAATCATAAGGATATGCAAACAGGAGGAGTAGCACTAGGATGATAAAAAAATTAAAAATGTAAAAATTGAAAGTTCTCTGGAAAAATATTATTTCCTTTTTAATAAAAATCATTCAGTATTCAGAGTTTACAACAAAATATAAAATAAATTATTTTTTTTATTCTCACCACGAATTTAACGGTGAATTTTTTAAAATTAATCTTCGTGGGGTTTTTGACAATAATATAATTTTTATACATTCAACTTTTGATATTCTAGAATGGATGTATAAAAAATCATATAATTGCAAAAAATAGTTATTAACACTGAAAAAAATGGTTAGTTGGACCAACTATTCAGTTTGTAAAACATGGCACTGCTATTTTGTTAGTTCCGACAACCATTTAGTTAGTTGATGTTACCAACTGAATAGTCGCTGCATCTAATGGAATTGTTGTACCAACTAATAAAATAGTAGTATCAACTAATAAAGTAGCAGTACCATATCTTACTAACTAAATAGTTGGCTCAACTAATCATTTTTTCAGTGAAGAATAATTTTTTCTAGAAGTCTAATTTCAACGTGAAATTCGCATCATAAATAAAAAAAATTATCAGTCTTATTTTTCCTAATTTAAAAACAAATATGTAGGCCAATAAGGAAATATTAGGTATGCCAGGTTAGCTTAAATATATAGTACAGAATTTGAAGACAAAATTTTTTTTAAAAATCATCTTACATGTTTTTATTCATATTTTTCGCACGCAAAATATTTTCTTCGCAGAATATATATTCTGTGATGAACATACTCTAACAAAATTTTTTTACTGAAACAGGAGAATGATTTTTTGAAATAAACTAGAGCATAGATACCATATTGAATTCAATACGAAACGCTTAAGGTTTTAAGATGAAGTATATTGCATTTTCAACAAAATAGCTGAATTTCCAAAAAAAAGAGATGAAATTTCTACGACAAGAGATGAATTTCCAACGAAAGAGTTGAAATTTTAAACTATAAAGTCGAATTCTTAGAAAACATTAGAATTTTACATTGAATTAGTGGAAGCTTCTAATGTGTCCCCCTAAGGGTTTACATTTTTCTTGCAGCTTCTTCCCTATCCGTTACGCACCTCCCACACACTCACTTGGTGGTGGGAGGAGGACCTACAGTTTAAGGTGGGTTCCGAACAACCAAGAGCAACAGCCTTAAGTACTTAGAGAACCTTTTCCTCTAGAGGTACCGGTCCCACGACTCTCCGGAGATGAACACAACTCTCTTGCTAGGCTAGTGCTCACCGCATGGGCCACCGAGGCTCTTCCAGAGTACGAGGCGGGAATCGAACCCGCAAGCCGACCGAGTGGGTCCAAAGCCTGCGCTTTAGCCCCCACGACCATCGTCCCACTCTCATTAGAATTTTACATCCGAAATGATAAATTTTTTTAAAAAGTTCACTTTCAACCAGGAGAAATAATTTTTCAACAAAATGATTGAATTTTAAGTAACAAGAAAATAATAATAATTTTATATCAAATATTTATATTCGCAACGAAATAGTTCATCTTCCAATAACAAGAGGCGAATTTTCAACAACATACTTAGATGTAAAAAAAAAGTTGAATTATTAACCAAATCGTTAAATTTTGACATACAAAGAAGAATTTTTAATCGTAAAGGACAGTTAATTTTTCAAACAATAATTGATGAATTTTTAAAAAAATAGTTGATTTCTAAAGAGAATAAATATTTTTGTAAGAAAATTGCTAAATTTTTAAGAAAATATTTAAAACACAACAATATAATTAATTTACAAACAAATAGTTAAATATAAACAAAGTTACAAAGTACAACAAAATTTAATTTTTAACAAAACATTTTAATTTTCAAGAAAGCACTTATATTTTTAACAAATTATTTGAAGTATCAAAAAAATAATTAAATTCTTCAAGAGAATGATCAAATTTATAAAGCAATAGAAAAATATAAAAAAATAATTGAATTTTTAACAAATTAGTTGAATTTTGAACTAAATAAATACACTTATAACAAAATAATTTAATTGTCGACAAAATGCTTAAATTTTTCGCACAATAGTTGAATTTTGAAGAAAGTAATTAAGTTTTTAACAAAATAGTTTGAATTATCAACAAAATAATTAAAATTTGTACAAAATAGTTATATTTGAAACACAATAACTAACGTTATAACAAAATAGGTGAATTTTGAAATAAATAATTACACTTTTAAAAAAAATAGTTTAATTATCGAAAAACTCATTTAAATTTTTCACAAATTAGTTGAATTTTCAAGAAAGTAACTTTACTAAACTAGTAGAATTCTCAACAAAAAGAAATATATTCTGTTTTAAATTTCTGCACAAAAAATTTTTTTCCTTAGACCAGGAACAATATTGAAATGAAAATAATAATTATTTGATTGTCTAGAGGACGAGTGCTCAACAAAACAGTTAATTTTTCAAGCAATAAATGCTGACTTTTTAACAAAATATTTGAATTCTAAACAGAATAAATAATTTTGTAAGAAAATTGCTAAATTTTGAACAAAATAGTTGAAACATAACAATATAAAAAATTTTGTAAAAAAATAGTTAAATATAAACAAATTAATTGAATTTTTAACAAAATGTTTGAATTTTCAAGAAAGTCATTACATTTTTAACAAAATTCTCAAGCTATCGACAACAAATTAAATTTTTAATAAAACATTTAAATTTTTAAGAAAGCACTTATAGTTTTAAAAAATTATTTGAAGTATCAACAAAATAATGAAATTCTTCAAGAGATAAAAATTTTTTGAAAATAGAAAAAATATTAACAAAATAATTGAATTTTTAACTAAATATTTACATTTTTAACAAAATAATTTAATTATCGACAAAATGATTAAATTTCTCACACAATAGTTGAATTTAAAGGAAGTAATTAAATTTTTAACAAAATAGTTGAATTTTGAAAAAAGTAATTTGACTAAACTAGTAGAATTCTCAAGAAAAAGAAATCTATGCTGTTTTGAATTTCTTTACCAAAAGTATTGTCCTAAGAGGAGGAACAATATTAAAATGAAAATAACAATTATTTGATTGTCTGTAGGATCTGCTTGGTAAAGAAATTATTTGATTTACGGTTTTTATTATATTTTGTAGAATATATTTTGCGTTAGATATATTTTCTTTTAAATATTTTTCAAGTAGAATATATTTTTTACAGAAAAAATATAATACTATTTAGTTCTGCGTAGAAAATATTTTGTCCAGAATGTATTTTTTGTTGAGTATATTTTGTTTTGAATATGTCTTGTGTAAAAAAATATAATACTATTTCATTCTTTGTCAAAAATAATGTGTGCAGAAGAGGTATGATCAGTATACTTTTTGTACAGTATAGTTTGTTTGAAATATATTTTGTGTTGAATATATTTTATTTTTATTTTTTTTTATTGTTTTGTGTAACAAAAATATAATACTATTTAGTTCTGTGCAGAAAAAAATTTTCGCAGAAGAAATATAATCAGTATACTTTTTGTACAATATATTTCGTGTAGAATCTATTTTGTCTTGAATATATTTTGTGTTGAATATATTTAGCTTTGAATATGTTTTGCGTAGAAAAAATATAATACTATTTAGTTCTATGTAGAAAATACTTTGTGCAGAAAAAATATAGTCAGTATAATTTTTGTACATTATATTTTGTGTAGAATATATTTTAGGTTAAAGATATTTTTCTTAAGTATATTTTGTGTAAAACAATATAATACTATTTAGTATGTTGTAGTATATATTTCGTGTAAAATATATTTTGTGTTGAATTTTTGTGTGTTGAATATATTTGTTTAATTGTATTTGTTTAGAAAAAATATTTTGTTCTATGTTGAAAATATTATTTCCTGAGAGGTATATAAACAGGTTACTTTTTTACAATATATTTTGCATAGAATATATTTTCTTTTATATATATTTTGTGTTGAATATATTTGCTGCTGAATACGTTCTGTGTAGAAAAAATAGAATATAATTTAGTCCTGGGTAAAAAAATACTTTGTGCAGAAGAAATATAATACATATACTTTTTAAAAATTATATTATGTATTGAATATATATTGTGTTGAATGTCTTCCGTGTTGAATATATATTTTTCTTTATATATGTTTTCTGCACAAAAAATATAATACTATTTAGTTCTGAGCAGAGAACAATTTACGCAGGAGAAATATATTTTGTATAATTTTGTACAATATATATCGTGTATAATCTATTTTGTGTTGATATTTCGTTTTTAATATTTTTCTTACACAAAAAGTATAATTCTATTCAGTTCTGTGTAGAAGATACTTTGTGCAAAAGAAATATAGTCAGTAAAAAAATATAATACTATTTAGTTCTGTGCAAAAAACATCTTGCACATTGAATGTATAATCTATATACTTCTTCTACAATATATTTCGTGTAAAATATATTTTGTGTTGAATTTTTTTGTGTTAAATATATTTTTTTAAATTTTATTTGTTGCGGAAAAATATAATATTATTTCGTTCTATGTGAAAAATATTTTTTTCTGAGAAATGTATGAACAGGATACTTTTTGGACAATATATTTTGCATAGAATATATTTAACTTTATTGTATTTTTTGTTAAATACGTTCTGTGTAGAAAAAATATAGTGAAATTTATTCCTGTGTAAAAAATACATTGAGCAGTTGAAATATAATCAATATGATTTTTTTACAATATATCGTGTAGAATATATTTTGTGTTAAATGTATTTTGTATTAAATATATGTTTTGTTTTTGATAAAATTTTGTGTAAAAAAATATAGTTCTATTTAGATCTCTGCAGAAACATGTTGCGCAGAAGAAATATAACCAGTAACCTTTTTTTCCAATATATTTCGCGTAGAATCTATTTTGTCTTGAATGTATTTTGTGTTAAATATACTTCGTTTTAAATATGTCTTGTGTAGAAAAAATATAATTCTATTTATATTTTTGTGAAAAATACTTTGTGCAGAAGAAATATAGTCAGTCTACTTTTTGCATAATACATTTCGTTTAAAATATACTTTGTGTTAAATATATTTTGTGTTGAATATATTTAGTTTTTATTTTTTTGTTTAGAAAAAATAGAATATTACTTGGTCCTATGTAGACAATATTTTTTTCCTGAGAAATATATAAACAGGATACTTTTTCTACAATACATTTTGCATAAAATATATTTTTTATTAAATGTATTTTGTGTTGAATACGTTCTAAGTAAAAAAAATATAAAACCAATTAATCCTGTGTAAAAAAATACTTTGGGCAGGAGAAACATAATCAGTATAGTTTTTTAACAATATATTTCGTATAGAACATATTTGGTGTTAAATGAATTTCGTCTTGGATATAATTTTTGTTGAATACGTTTTGTGTAGAAAAAATATAATACTATTTAGTCCTGTGTAAAAATTACTTTGTGCAGGATAAATATAATCCGCATAATTTTTTTAAAATATATTTCGTATAAAATATATTTTATATTAAATGTATTTTGTCTTGAATATATTTTTTGCTTTTGATATGTTTTGTGTAAAAAATATAATACTATTTAGTTCTCTGCAGAAAAAATGTTGTGCAGAAGAAATATAGACCGTATAATATATACAATATATTTTGCGTAGAATATATTTTACGTTGAACATGTTTTTCTTAAGTATATTTTGTGTAAAAAAATTATAATAATATTTAGTTCTATGCAGAAAAAATTTTAAACATTAAAAATATAATCATTATACTTTCTTCACAATATATTTTGCATAGTTCATATATTCTGTTAAATGTATTTTGTGTTGAATATATTTTTTGTTGAATACGTTCTGTGTAGAAAAACATAATAAAATTTATTCCTGTGTAAAAAATACTTTGTGCAGGAGAAATATAATCAGTTTGGTTTTTTTTACAATATATTTCGTGTAGAATATATTTCGTGTTAAATGCATTTTGTTTTAAATATATATTTCGTTTTTGATATTTTTTGTATAAAAAAATATAATATTATTTAGTTCTGTGCAGAAAACATTTTTCACATTGAAAATATAATCAGTATACATTTCGTGTAAAATATATTTTTTGTTGAATACCTTCTGTGTAGAAAAAATATGATAAAATTTATTCCTGTGTAAAAAAATACTTTGGGCAGGAGAAATATAATCAGTATGATTTTTACAATATATTTCATGTAGAATATATTTTGTGTTAAATGTATTTTGTCTTGCATATATATTAAGTTTTTTATATTTTTTGTGTAAAAAAATATAATGTTATTTAGTTTTCTGTCGAAAACATGTGGCACTGGAGAAATATAATCAGTATACTTTTTGTACAATACATTTCGTGTAAAATATATTTTGTGTTAAATGTATTTTGTGTTGAATATATTTTGTTTTGAATATGTTTTGTCTAGAAAAAATATAATTCTATTTATTTCTGTGTAGAAAATACTTTGTGCAGGAGAAATATAGTCAGTATACTTTTTGTGCAATACATTTCGTTTAAAATATAATTTATTTTGTGTTAAACATATTTTGTTATTATTTTTTTGTTTAGAAAAAATATCCTATTCTTTGGTTTTATGTAGAAAATATTTTTTGCAGGAGAAATATATAAACAGGATACTTTTTTACAATATATATTGCATATAATATATTTTGTGTTAAATAAATGTTGTGTCTAATATACTTTTTGTTGAATACATTATGGGTAGAAAAAATATAATACCATTTAGTCATGTGTAAAAAAATACTTTTTGCAGGAGAAATATAATCATCATAATTTTTTTACAATATATCTCGTGTAGAATATATTTTGTGTTAAATTTATTTTGTCGTGAGTATATATTTTGTTTTTGAAATGTTTTGTGTAAAAAAATATAATACTATTTAGTTCAGTGCAAAAGACATTTTGCACAATAAAAATATAATCAGTATACGGTTTGCACAATATATTTTGTGTTGAATTGATTTTGTGTTCAACATATTTTGTTTTTATTTTTTTGTTTAGAAAAAATATAAAATTATTTGGTTCTACGAAGAAAATAT
>JAAAKG020091597.1:0-16294 GCA_010014905.2 Druon quercuslanigerum | reverse complement strand
GCCGAATGTTCCGCATTATTTATTGTCTTATTCCCGTCTCTACTCTATAATGGTGATCAGTTAGTGGTAACACTACACTCACCACTTCGCAGTTCTTCACCTTCTCACCACTCGTTTCAATTGCCAGCTTCTTCTTGTTACCCTATTCCCTCACTGCCTCTACCCTTCTATCACACCACACAACTTCACCCTGTTTCCTTACCACCAGCTCATAAACTCTTAGCATCCCCCTTCACTCATTCACTCCTATTGCCTCTACAATCCTCAGCCCTTTTTGCTCCTTCTCACTAAAAAAACTCCTTTTTGCTTTCTTTCTGTCTCCCTTTTTCCTTTCCAACCTTTGATTTTTTCTTATCGACACGGCCCTAATTACCCTATGCTTTCCCCCATTCACATTCACTCCAAGGATGTGCGACTCTTAAATGTTCATACAATTTGAGCATAATGCCTCCGATAGTTTAGGGTTTATAAGTATCAATTATCTTTGCATTACTAGGTCTCTTTCATCAGTATATCATTCAAAGTGGCAGTTCACTGTGTCCGTGGGCATATCAACAACGCAGTAGTCTTGCAAAACATGCAAAAAAAGTTTCAAGAATTGTTTGGTGTCATTATAAACATACAGAAAAGCTTGTCGCCTGTCTAAGAACAAAAAGCGTGGAAAAATTAATGAACACAATTCGTATATTCGATAAACTTTCCCGATTTTCTCAAGTAACTTGGACGCCAACTGATGAACCTAAGGCTGATGGAGCTTTCCTGACAGATAGCCCAGAAAATTTAATTACACAAAATCAAATGAAAGATTTACCATTCATGACTGGTCAAGTAGCTGATGAAGGATTATTGATGACTAAGTGTACGAAATTTAGTTTAAAGTCAATTTTAGATTTTTAATATTTGAATAAGCACATCAATATAGAAATATATATTTCTCGTAAAACATTGGAACTACATTATAATTGGACACATTCGACCATAAAAAAATTGTAATTTAAATATTTATTTGTTATAGATCTATACAGAAGCTCCAAACCTTATGATCTACTCAGAGTAACTCACTTTCCTCTAATAGTATATACCGCAAAGTCTTTCTTTGATTCTAAACACGCAATTAAATTTACAAAAGCTGTAGATAAATATTATTTCAAGAGCTCTTTACTTAAATTATCACGAAGCCAGGTATGTAATTTTATTGACTTTATGTTACCTTTTATCAAATTACGTAAAAAAATAAGAGTGCTTTCTTAAACTGAACCAGTGAATTTGTCACTGGTTGAATCAGTGTATTGAATTATAAGTAGTGAATCAGTAATTTCCCGAATTTGACTAAGTGAACCAGTAAGTGTCTCTACTAAGAAAACCTTACTAGATGTACCAGTAATACCAAATGACACATGTCGCCTGGCTGCAACAAGCAGGGAATATAGTATCTTTCGCTTTGAAAGTGGGCACATTATATTGCAGTACAACTCAAATTGATTATTTTAAGAGAAAAGTGCGGTTTTTAAGAGATAATTGTGCTAAGATTAGCACAAAAGTAATAACTGATAAGTTAGTCCGGGGAAGTAAGGAAATTAAAGGAAAAAGTTATCCGTAAATCATTTCTCATTTTTTAATCAAAGAACATCACCTCAGCATCACTCTCCAAGCCCGGTTAAAAAATTCCACTGACGCTGTGCTTGCGGCTTGCAAGCACAGCTTGAAGCATGTAAAATTTGAGTTTTTTATGCTCATAGCATTTCTGGATATGTTTGTACAAAAAAATGGTACAGATCACAATTGCAGCAAATCTTATGCTCTAGAAGGTGACGTAATTTGATTTTCCAAAATAAAATCTTTTCAATCTTAAATTTTCCAAACAATGACATTTTTTTCGAAAATTATATTTTTAACTGGCAATTATAAATAAAATAATATCGAGGTCAAAACATAGCGAAATATTCAATCGCGTCTAAAGTTTTGAACATTAATGATATCGAGACGCGATTGATTGCAATCGACAAAGTGAAAGTTACATATTTGTAAATAAAATGTTTAAAAATTTTTAAAATTTTTCACATAACTTTTTATAACATTTACCTAAAAAAAATTTCTTATCTAGTTTTTTTTTCCAATTTTGGCTTTAAAAAATTGATTTTAACATTATTTTTGCATTAAAAATATGTTTGCCTTTGAAGGACACGTATTGAGAAAAAAAATGTCAAGTGCGATTATTAGATGCTCAGGTAAACAAGTTCAAAGTTTGTTAGATACTGTGACATTATTACTCAAAATTTTAAATTTTTGTTCGTTTCGCTATATTGTTGAAACCCAACTCTATTTAAATACAATTTTTTATTATTCTTCTGTCAATGGGTACATTCGAAAAAGATCCGTAATCCTAGCGCGCCCGGCCAAAGTATAGTGCGGCAGCTGTTTGGCGTACTGGTAGGGGGGCAGCGCTCGTTCTCGCCGAGCGCCCCAGATAAGATAAGAATTTTTTTTTTTATTTACAAAAATATAACTTTCACTCTGTCAATTGAAATCAACCGCGTCTTGATATCATTAATGTGCAAAACTTTAGACGCGATTGAAAAACAAATATATATCTTCATTTTGAGCAGCCGCCATGTTGAAGTTTCCAAATCTGAGAAAACGTAAATTTTTAGAAGCACATCTTCTATGTTTCACTATATATTGACCTCGATATTGTTATTTTATTCATAATTGCCAGTTGAAAATATAATTTTAGAAAAACTTTTCCTTTTTTGGAAATTTAAGATTGAAAAAATTTTATTTTGGAAAATCGACTTACGTCACCTTCTAGAGCATAAGATTTTCTGCAATTGTGATCCCTACCATTTTTGGTACAAGCATATTCAGGAATGCTACGAGCATAAAACACTCGGATTTTACATACTCCAAGCTGTGCTTGCAAGCTGCAAGCACAGCGTCAGTGGAATTTTTTATCCGGACTAGGAGAGTGATGCTGAGGTGATGTACTTTCATTAAAAAGTAAGAAATAATTTACGGATAACTTTTTCCATTGAACTGATTTTTTGACTTTACTTTCCCGGACTAAGTGTAATACCGAACCAGCTAATGGATAAAGAAGCACACGCCCAGATGACTACTGGCACTGAGTAACCATTAAACCTCAGTGATTGAACCAATGACGAAATTCCGCTAAGTCAAACAGTAAAATCTCACTAATTTCAACCAATTTCAAACAGTGAGATTTCACTCGTTCATCCAAAGAGAGTGCCTTGTAATTATTTATGTATTAGAAGATATGTCCTATATGTATACACCAGAGCTCCGATATAACCACAGCTTCAGGGGTTGCCTTGCACTAGCCTTGCTTGTAAACTGCCCTGTCCGCTTTTATTGCTCATATACTGGTGGCGAGGCATTGTCGACACTGTGTGCGCGCTGAGAAATTGCGTGGGTCCGCAGTTTTAGGAACTGGTAAATCAGTCCCTCTTCCATCGGAGCCCTGGTGTATTTTATTTTTATTTATCTTTATATTTAAATAACTTATTATAAAATAATATATCAGGTTCTATTTAAAAAAGGTAGTAAATAATACTCTTTAATATTTTTTAATAGTACCTGGAAGCATTAACCAGATTCGTAAGCGATGGGTTTTTCCTTTATCCGGAAGTAAGATTACTAGAAACTGTAGAACCTAAGATGAAAAATCCTATTTATTTTTATTCCTTTAATTATCGAGGAACTTACAGTCGTAATGCCAATAAAGATCATAAAAATCTTGGAGTCGGCCATGGTGACGAACTTTCATATTTATTTCCTGAACCACCAGAAAGATTTGGATCTGCACATTTGAATTATGCTAAGAGCGACGAATATATAATTGATTTAATGGTGGATCTTTGGTCATCGTTTGCAATAAATGGGTAAATATTCCAAATTTTATGATATAATACTTTAAAGAACTGACTCTTGATTGGATGTTTAATCTGATATATTTTTGAAACATTTTAGAAAACCTACATCAAGGAAGTTAGATCATCCTGATCTTTGGGTTCCTTATACCACAAAAAGTAAAACCTTCCTTAAGATTGGAGACATCAACAAGAAACTGGATCCAAAAGTGACGCTATCAAATTCTTTTTACACTGATCGAATGAATTTTTGGAGGCAAGCATTTCCAAAAGTGTTGTAACCAATTAAAGATATTTAAGATATTAAATATTTGTAATACAAAATTTTATTTGTAATTGTATCTTTATTCCAATTAAATATCAAATATATAATGACTTCCTTACTAAAAAAGCATAATAATTTTTTAGTCGCAAATTAATTTGAAGCCTTTTCCATACCTGCGCTAACATTGAATTATGTTGAAGGAGAAAGTTGAACTATATAAGAAACCTATTGTTTACACATTATGATTGTCAATATTACAGGTCAATCGATTTCTCTTGAATCAAAAAATCTTGGCTGTTCTAGCATTAATTTTTTAAATATGGTGGTGGAAAAAGTTTTACCACAAAAGAAAGACTTTTGAAATATTATAAATGACCATAACTTCTACACTATTCAACAAAATGTATTCATATTCAAGTTTAATCAATTCATCTCAAGTCAAGGACTCTTTTATATTGTTTAATTTACCTTATATTATATCAAGGAAAATATTCACTGGTAAAATTTTACAAGTCAGTCATGTAAAATATCATGCTCTAGCAGAAAAAAAAACATCCTTGCTACTTCTAGATTCTGTGGGAGGCCATCATCACTATACTGCATACACACATACACATATCATTCAACTTATACATATATTGTTGGTACATACACATAATTTTACTTAAATAAGTGCATTAAATTACAATACAGCACATATATAGATTATAATCCCGCACGCTCTTAACGCTATTCAAAATCGGTAACGATACGGAGCGTTTTAAACTATCTTACCTGCGTCTAATGCATTCCATTCCTAACAACTAAATTGCACAAATAACCTAAAGCTTTAAATACCAAGAAAATAAAATCTAGGCTATAAAAGACAAGTACTCCAAAGCCGCATAAAAATGTATCTGATTTCCGTTTCATCGAATTTTTTTAAGCTATTTTGATAATGAGCAGGATTATAAATTTCTAGCAAGTGAAATAAAACAATATGTTTCTATTAAAAATACGGGAATGAGTACAGTGATTGGCTGCATTTTACAATAATTGGCGGCTTCAAAATGATCATATATTAAGAAATATTGACAATTGAAACTTACAATAAATAGCGTACAGTTTGTTGAGAATAATATCTTGCACTGTTTATTAAGTTTTGTTTGTAAATATTTTTTAACTGCGTATCCCTAAAGTAAATAGCAAATCAATGTGGCACGGTGGCAGGGAGGATGGGGGTAACTATTGTACTTATTACTCTTTATAAGATTTAAAATAAAACTATTATTTTAATTTAATTTTTGAATCTTAATATTAAACGCTATCAAGTACCAAACGATGCAATTTAAGCAATTCTGAAGTAATTATAAAACTAACTAATTTTTTATTCAAAATGAATTAAACCCAAAACCCTAAGTTGCTTAATTTTTGCATGCTCTACATACATATGCGTAGATAAAGTAATTATAAAACGGACTAATTTTTTATTTAAAATGAAGTAAACCCAAAACCCTAAGTTGCTTCATTTTTTCATGCTCTACATACATATGCGTAGATTGATTTGAATTCAAGTGAAATTCTTTAAAAGCATTTATCAATTTAGGAACTTGCCTGAATACAATTTATTGTATTACGAAATTAAGGCGACATACGCACAGCCAATTTGTCTCAAACATTAAGTTTAGTGAAAAATTCGAAGTTACTGCTAATTATTCATATTATTCCAAATTTAATTTCTCAAAATTTTAGTATGCATCCAGCTTTGCAAAATATGATACTCTCTTCTTAAATTACTTTTCTATATTCAAAAAAATATTCTTTAAAATAGCATCTCATTTTTCAGCATACAAATGAATTACTACTTAGCGATATTGAGATTAAAATATACCATACTGTAACAATCATGAGACTGTTATCAAGAGAAACAGTAAACTCGTAAATTAAGAAAATTATATGTATTTAATCCCAAGTGAAAAATTATACTCATTACGCGTATATTTATGATATCAGTCTATGCTTGAAGATAAAGCCTTATTTTGGAGTAAAGCTATATATACCAACTTCTAAAAAGGGAAGTTTTATTCGGAGGAATACGTTTGCCTTTTAATTGTTCCCGCGGTTAAAGTAATTATACTGTGATGAATAAGAATTTTCCTGTACTCTTACTGCACACTTTGTGTACTTGTTTCTTAAATGCAGAACCTTTAGTGGAAATCTCTCAAGGAATATTAAATGGAACTATTCAGGTATCCAGAAATGGGAGAAGATATTCCGCGTTTCTTGGGATACCATTTGGAAAACCACCAATTGGAAACCTCAGGTAAGTGCATAAGTTCTAATGCGCAGAGAAAAAAATATGTAACAAAATAAAAATATTCAAATAGAAATGGAAAAACAACAAGCGTAAAGATCAAAAATGTTTAGAACATGAGAAAAAAATATTAAAAACGGATAGAAGCAGATAAAAAGTTATCTTTCTCAGAAAGTCTCGAAACTTTATCACAGAATTTTTCAATTCCTTCTTGTCCACGTGGCGAATTTTAATATGGCACTTTCTATCATGTTTCTTGTTATGGAATTTCTATCTATTTACTTTCCATTTCTTTAAATTTGTTTGCATCTTATTCTTTCATTTTATCAGAAAACCGTACGTCTTTGCACAGAACAACTTTGCATTTGCCCAACTGCGCAAATACAAATTTATCCGTCCACATATGGTATCTTCCCAACTGTGAAATTTTCAAACGGAAACCATGTTTCCTAATAATTTTGGATATGCTCTCCAAGAATGCGAGGTCAGAATTAAGTTTGGTCCATTAGGAAATTCAATATGCCGTTAAATTGTGAGAAAAGTACCAAAAAATCGGGAATTAGTTTCCATAATTTTTTTTCGAACCAAAAGTGTACTGAAACGCGATCCTAACTATTATCAATGTTGATCGAAATATTTGAACTGCAAGAAACAACTTGTCTCACCGATCTAAAATAGCCCTACGCTTCGCGAAATAGCGGGTCCAATACGGCGGATATGAAAATTTGAAAACTACTATATTCGCACAACTCTGTACTGAGGGCTTTTTCGGGTCGCTGATTATGAATTTGACATCGAATTTTCGGAACTAAAAACAGCGCACCCAATATGGCGGACATGAAATTTTGGAAACTCTCGAACTTTCGCAAAACTTTATACTCGGGTGTTTTCTGGGTCGCTCATTGAGAATTTCAAATTTGATTTTCAGAACTACACAGATCTAGAGTTGATTGTGATGAAATATTCTACATTTCCCGTTTCACCTAATATTTGCACATGTAGTTTCTAGCAATAGATACTGTACATTCTTTTGTTCCGACTTTATTATTGCCATCTTCAGCAGCATTGAATATTACGAGAGGGAAAGGTACAACTGTACGCAGAGCAACTATGCATGATCCAATCTGTGCACATAAGCGGTCACTGGTACAACTGTTCACGTGATTGGCCATAAACACAACTGTGCATAGCACATTTGTGCACGTCAAAATGTAAACATGCATAGATGATAACTTATTAACGCTTTAGGTGCACAGATGGGAGATATCGGAGAATTGATCAAAAATCAACGAGACCAACCTATGATTGTTAATACTTCTTATTGCCCTCACCCGAAAAATAATAGTCCTATTCCGGCCTCTGAATGTAGGTCGTAAAGAGTTGTAGAAAGCGTAATTTATATTGAATTTAGACCCTCTTTTAGTTTTTGTCAATGGCACATAAGTCCATTTTCCCCACGTTTTGAGCTAAAATAGGGGTCAATTTAAACTGTTTTAGAACTCCAATGTCTTCCCCGAAAAATATCGTGCTGTGAAGCTAAACACTGAAATTGATGGACTTTTGCTTAAATTAGAGGGTTTTAAAGCAGTTAACAGACATATAATGAACTTTACATATGCAGAATGTCGCACGCTTAGTGTTTCCGTCGAAACAGTCCTTATATGGGTAATTTTCTATGCAGAGGGCACTTTCAAAAAAAGTAAAGTTAAGAACAACATTATTTAAAAATTATTTTCTTACGTCAAAATTAGGTTCATTGCCATCAAAACAAGAACTTACAAAAGTATCTACACTACAAATTTATTTGAATGGATTGTGCAGCCTTGTGACGTCGAACTCATTTTCCAGCTTTCCTGTAACTATAATTATATATAAATAAAGTAAAAGAATGCAACTAAATTTTCGCGAATTAAGAATAGCATGATAGAAACTTATGTACTAGATAGAAAAAGAAATTTTTCATTATATATATATATATATATATATATATATATATATATATATATTTATAATATTTTTGTTGATGAATGTTACTTTGATTGGAAACAACACAAGGGCTCCCAAAGTTTTAAAGTAAAACGAATTGAAAAATCATTTTCTGCCAGTCTAATCTAAATTTTAATCTCTCATCTGTAACTCCTGTTGTGAAATATAAAAGTTACTGCTAAAAAGTACGTAATGTTTTTGGCTGTTTTTTATTTACGAAAAAAGCTTCTAATGCTTACACCCAAAGTTTATAGAATGAGTACTCAGATATTTTTTCAATGATCCGCTTACGTATCTGCTTATATATCGACGTAACCTCAAAAATGTTCCCGAAGACACTCATATTTGCATGCATATGTAGTGTATATTGTATTAAACATAAAATATTAACGATAAAGATTGTACTTTTTGAGTTTAACTTTAGGATTTTTAAGCGTAAATTTTAAAGTAGCTCATTATTTATTTCCTACGTAAGTTTTCGAGTAAATAATATTTTTTTACGCTGGCTTACAATAATATACCATAATTTTTACTATGGAACTTGTCATAAGGTACTAAAATAAAGATCTTGAAAAAGTTTTACAATAATACAACTAAAAGTTTTATAATATAATCCATGGATACAAAAGTGCCCTGTCTGTGGAGAATTACCCATACACTAACCAAAAATTCTAAGCGCTTGTGAGAAATGACCAGTTTCAGGCCATACATATCTTTTAAGGTGAAGCTGACATTGTAATTTAATATTTTTGTCACTTAAATACTATTCATTTTACAAAATAAATAGTGTACAATAAAAAATGAACAAAGTAATAATTATGAAGTCTGTCATGCTACGAAGAAAAATTACCGCAGACATATTCAACAGTAAATAAATATTTTTTTGTTCTACCGCGTACGTGATGTTGCAAGATTGAATTAATTTTAATATATTTATAACGTTTATAAAATCATATCACGATAACAGAAGCTTCTACAAAAGCATTAATTATTCAAAAATAATGATTTCAGTTTTGTCTTTTAGTATATGCTGTAAATACTTCATATTTGCTCAAAATTTTTCTATCTGTTTCCACGAAAGCTGTTTGTTCGTAATTACTTCCATCATTACTCCCATTTCATCAATACTTTCATCATTAATCCCACCTGTGGACTCGCAACTCTAAAATCTGATCGTATTATTTGAGACGTGCACAGTTCGGAGGGTACCATCTGTGCACGTCGACTTTTAGACTTGAACAGATGGTATCCTAGGAACAGTTGACGTGCACAGATAGTAGACTCCCAACTGTGCATTTATAAATTTAGATGTGCACAGATGGTACCCAAGCAACAGTTCACGTTGGGAACGTTGGTTACCCCAACGTTCACAGATGGGAGACTCCCCACTGTGCACGTCGAAACGTAAACGTGCACATATGGCCGGTGCACAATTGTGACTGTAACCATTCATGCGCACGGAAAGGGTACAGCTGTAAACGGAGCAACTCTGTACGAGTCCATCTGTGCACGTCGGTGGTCACTGGTCCAACTGTGCACGTCATTTTTGAATATTACAAATTTTGAATATTAAAAAGAGTAGGGATGTGCCCTACATTATTCTTGAGAACAATCACAGGGTTACACCTTTCCCCCGTCGACACGTTGGAAAAGAGGCGGTATGTGCCCTGAGTTATTTTAATGGCCAGTCACAAGGGTGCCAATAATACGTGCACAGTTGCACCAGTAGCCATCGACGTGCACAAATAGGCTTTTGCCCAGTTGCTCCATTCACAGTTGTACCCTTCCCGTGAAATTTTCAATCCCAACGCATACATAAGCAGTTTCAAAAGCTTTTAATTTCCTTTAATTTCAAGCGATTTGAATGAATTAAAAAAATGAAAAACTTATATTTTGAAGAAAATTTTATTTTTTATTTAACTTTTTTCACAATTTAGGTTTTTCTTTAATAAAAATTCATACTTTTTTCTTCCTTAAAAAAAGCTTAACTTTTCGACTTCAAAAAAGGTCCTTATTAAAAAAAATTATTCAGTGAATGGTTTCCACAGCCTAGTTTGTAGGTGCACTATTCATTTAAAAAGTTCAAGTTTCTTCAGAATGACAGGAAATCAGCTAATAAAAAATACAATGATCATTGATTATTCATAAACATTCCATGAATGAATACGAAATTTATCTATTTTCAACATATAAACAGTCTTTTTTCAAATGAATTAACTGCAGAAAAATGATTCATTAACGATTGTCGTTAATCTCATCACCTCTCACTTTTCGCATTTTCAATTATATTCTTTCTGATTATACGCGTTGCTCGAGTGAAAGTATCGTTTTTTAGTACTTTTCTTTTCTTTTTAAGCACTCTTCTTATTCGAGGTACGTATAGGTTTATACAAAATTTCACTTTTTTCTTCATAGAAAAATCGTTAAAGTTTCATCTGTCTCTTGCAATCCCGGATTCCCTCTTTCTATCCCGGATCTTTACAATACCGGATGTTGTGACAGCCTTAGTGAACCAATCTGATAATTCCAATTTTATTTCTGAATGGTCATATTTAGAACTAAAGAGTAAAACTGTTTACATTAAATTTTCTCTGCTCCATTCATATATGGTAAGTCACGAGCAGAATCTGATTATATCTTGGACGTTGCAAGTTGTGGCACAGAAGGGTGGCGAAGTTATATTGGAATTAGCAGATTGGTACAGTTAGGCTGTCACAATATACGGTACTCTCAAGTACCACGATTTTACCCCTGAGGAAAAGGGATACCTGAAACATTAATACAGGGAGAGTTCTTCAAAATAAAAGACAAATTGTAAGTAAAACGATACTTCCATTAAAGCAACGCATATAAACAGAAAGAATATCATAGAAAATTTTAATAAAATAAAAGACCATGAGAAGAAAGGGCAAACCAATTGGAAAACGATGTGAAGTGAGAGGCAAGGGGACTCTGAAAAATTAAGTACTCCAAATAGTGAGAGGCGAGGGAAATAAAAAAATAGGCAGTCCGAATAGTAAGAAGGAGTCTAGAATCGCACTGCCACCTCCGCTTCGTAGACTCTGGAAACTATGATTTAGAGATTGCAGACTAACAACAGGATTTAATTAATATTTTTCCTGCAGTTAATTCATTTGAAAAATTAATTTTTATATGTTATAAATGGGTCAATCCTGCATTTATCCATGGAGTATTTATGAATAATCAATAATTATTGTAAACTGACAAACCGTAATAGTAAGAAATCATTCATACTGAGAAAAGTCAACATCCTTTCTGAAAAGAGTAGTTGGCACTTTTCATTTGTTTATAACCAATAAAAAATAATTTAAACTTCCTATGACCTACCGGAAAACATTGATAAATTTTTTATTAGCTGATTATACGTGATTCTGAAAAAACTGGAACGCGTCGAAAGAATAGTTGCCTTGAAAACTAGTGTATGGAATACTAAAGGATTGCGTCTGAGCTAGAGCATTAAGATTGCCTTCACATCGGGGCCTATATCTCGAAAACTATTCACTGGACCAGTTTCTTACTAAGACCCTTTTTTAAATCCAAAAAGTCAAGCTTTCTTTTAAGACTACTAAAAAACTCTAAATTGCGAAAAAAGTTAAATGAAATATAAAACTGTTTAGAAATTCTTAAAAGTTTTTTGTTTTCATGCTAATAAAATATAATAAAAGAGTAAAAAATAACCTTTTGGAACTGACCATACAAAATTAAATCGCTCGAATAGAAAGGACGTTACAGACTTTTTATAATACCTGTCCAGGCGTTGGGGTTTAAATCCCCCCCCCCCCTCATCGCATGGTGACGGATGCTAATCGTGGTCTATACATTTTTCAATAAGTACTGTTGGCTAAATGAACCCATTATCATAATTTTTTAAAGAAAATCAAAGAACCTGACTTTTTAAATTGGGACAATTGAGGGCAATGCCCTGTATAGCGGACTGCGAAATTGATATTCAATGAACACTATTCGAATTATGGACATTTGAGACCTATTTTAAAGATTCTTAAAAGTGACAAATGTTTAAACCGAACTGCAGGCACGCTTCATTTTACTTGCACGACAGTGTTTGTAATGCTTAATCCTCTTATGAATACAAGTTAACTTTCGTATTGTCTGTGAATTTAAGAAAAAGGTAATACATGATGGAATACGAGTTTCTGTACCTATATGTTTTTTTAGAACAAGATTTGAAATAATAAAACAATATTGAAATTTAAAAACTTTAAAAAAATGTAGGTTCGCCAATCCTATACCAGCAGGTAAATGGAGTGGAATAAGACAAGCAAATTCATTTGGAAATATATGTGTTCAAAGTGAGAACGGTCACATAAAAGGAAAAGAAGATTGTCTATTTCTAAATGTTTACACACCTCTTCTGGAATTGAGTTCTTCATCGGTAAGAATCCTTAACTAAAATTCAACTGTATATTATGCAAATCATAAATTATTATTCTTGATTAATTCACAGAATAACCATACTTTGTTACCAGTAATGGTATGGATTCATGGGGGTAGTTTTATTAGTGGTAGCAGTAATATGTTTGGTGCTCAATACCTTCTGGACAAGGACGTAATTTTAGTTACCATAAATTATAGACTCGGGATTTTTGGATTCTTGAGCACTGGAGATTCTGTCGCTCCAGGAAATTTTGGAATGAAGGACCAGGTTTTAGCGTTAAAGTGGGTCCAAAGAAATATTCAAGCATTTGGAGGAGATGAAAATCGAGTGACTTTATTGGGACAAAGTGCAGGGGGCGCAAGTGTTTCTCTGCATGCTATTTCAAAAGCAAGCAACGGTACGTATTAGTGATAGTAAATGATTTTTAAACTGAAAATGATAGATACGACAATACTATCTAATAAATAATCAATTATTCCTCTAAATGTATTAGAGCTTTTTATTCTTAACATGATCAGACTCTACAGAAAAATATACAATAGCTGGACCAAGTAAACCCTATCTGCTTAAATTTAATACAGATGAAATAAAATCCTCTAGGAAATTAATAACTCTTACATATCGTAATCATCGGATTTGGTTTGCAATCCAAAATTTTTCAGTCGATTAGTCACCAATACGTTCTTGCTTTCTTCGCAAAATATTTGATAAACTTTTTTAAAAAGAAAATACCAGAACAAGCGAACCACGATCGCATGGTTCCTCTTTATTTATCCAATATTTACTTCATTCATATGGTATCAATATGAGTTTTTTTATATTTTCTGATCATCATTTGTATTGAATATATTCACAGGCCTCTTCCATCGGTACATAATTCAAAGTGGTCCAAATCTGTCACCATGGGCATATCAAAAAAGAAGTAACTATGTCATATTCATTAGGGCAATTGCTGCACTAGTTTTTTGTCCATTCTTTACTTCCCATAGTACTGTTCATTGTCTTCGAAATAAAAGTGTTAAAAGTTTAATGAAGACGAGTTCAACATTTGGTACAATTGCACGTTTTGCTCAGTTAACTTGGACCCCTACTGATGAACCTGATGATGAGGGTGCATTTTTAACAGATAGTCCACAAAATCTCGTAAAACGAAACGAAATGAAGGATTTACCATTTATCAGTGGGGTAACGAGTGATGAAGGGCTTTTTCTTACTAGTGGTGAGTAATTAGAGAAGTTATGAATCATAGGTTTATTTAATTTGACTACATTCTCGTTCATAATTTCTGTTAACAAATTAATTACGGCTGACGTGCAGCAGGTAGGAAGAAACGATTTATTACTTTTAAGTTATTAAATAAATTTTCTGAAATTACAAATGTGAAAACAATCGATATTTTAAAGAGCTATTCCAAATTTGAGTAATTTATCTAATTATAATTTGACTTGATCAAATCCAATTGCGATCCAAGTTTCAACCCACAAGTAAACTCACACATATCCTATGAAAAAATATTTAGCTAGCTTTAAAACAGATCCCAGATGTAGGCTCCGGAAGCCACGAACACGATTTTTCTCTTATAGATCAAATCCCGATGAAACTGAAGGCTTACCTATATGCCGTCCGACCCGTCCCTTTCCACAACAGAAGACGATACTGTCGGCAAAATCACTTCACTATAATCCAGAAGAGGTAGAAAATGTTCACTGTTAATAGATCATTTATCGCTTCATTTCATGATAATCCGAGAGAGGAATGAAGACACGAAACTATTTAAGAATCACTAGTTTCATTTGAGAATACTTTCAGCTGACAGAAGCATTTAGACTTTACGATGCACGGGTTGGAACTCAACCTGATAATACATATCGCTATGAATAACGTAGCAAGTCAAACTTGATCTTAGAAAGAGGTCACAAGTGCCCGACAAGAAAGTCAAAATGGGATTGGTTGTGTATACAAAACCGGTACTGTTTAAAAAAATTGTCGGTACCGGTAAAAAACTAACCGGTACCGACCATTTTTTACCGTTTTTTTAAAGCAAATTTTAAGGAGAGAGACTAGACTTCCGGAAGAAGATATTAAAAAATTAATTTTTCTCCCCACATTTATAATTCTAGCATTTGATCCTCAATATCGGCCATCTTGCTTGTTCATTTCCCAGATTAAAAAACTATGAAAAAGGTTATTTCTGTTATCAGTCACACAGGTGCTTTCTAGCCCCACCACGCAATGTTGGAAAGGGGTAAAGGGTTCGATCCAAATTATTTCTGTGAATAGTCACAGGGGCACTTTCCCGCCCCTAGGAGTTGTTGGAAAGGGGTAGGTGTTTAACAAACATTATTTCTGTTACTAGTCACAGGGGTTCCTTTCAACCCCCACCCCTCCACGAGATATCGAAAAGGGCTAAGGGTTTAACCAACATTATTTCAGTGACCGGTCACAGGGGCGCCTCCCACTCGCCACGTTGGAAATGGGTAGGGGTTTGACCAACATTATTTCAGTAACCAGTTACAGAAGTGCCTTCCCATCCCCACGAGACGTTGGAAAGGAGTAGGGGTTTGAACAACATTATTTTCGTGAAAAGTCGCCTTCCCTCAAGCCACGAAACGTTGGAAAGGGGTAGGAGAATACCAACATTTACTTCTATGACCAATCAAAGTGTGCCTTCCCGCTCTAACGAGATCTTCGAAAGGGGCAGGTGTGTGACGAACATGATTTCTGTGACTAGTCACATAAGTGCCCCCCCCCCCCCCGAGACGATGAAAAGGGGTATGGGTTTGGCTAACATTATTTTTGTGAACAGTCACAGGAGTGCCGTTCCTCTAGCCACGAGACATTGGGAAGAGGTAGGGGTTTAACTAACATTATTGCTGTGACCGATCAAAGTGGTGTCTTCCCGCCCCCACGAGACGTTGGAATGGAGAAGGTGTTTGACCAACATTATTACTGTCACCATTTACAGGGGTGCCTTCCCACCCCTCACGAGTCGTTGGAAAGGAGTAGGGGTTTGAACAACATTATTTTTCTGAACAGTTACCGGTACCGACAGTGTATAAACTTCGTTAATTATAAACCTATTATATTTTAACTTAATGAAATTTAATAAGCTCACAAAATATAACAATTTCTAATTCGGAACAATAGTTTAATTATTTACAATTATTATCTGATTCCAGGTTTGTATTCGAACGATGTATTGTATGGTGTTGTCAAACTTAGCCTTAATATATTGATTAGATATTTTGCTGATTACTACTTTGAATCTAAAAATGGAGATGGATTTATAGCAGCTGTAAAAAAATTTTATTTTAATGACACATTAATTTCCACTGGAAAATATGAGGCATGTAGAATATATAAACAATATTAATTGAGGCACCGGATTGCAGAACTGCCTCTACGCTCGGCCCGTCTCAACCCAGTAGGCGCAGGAGAGGGGATGC
>JAAAKG020091586.1:0-16295 GCA_010014905.2 Druon quercuslanigerum | reverse complement strand
GTCGAATAATGCTGTGCATCTGAATTTAATTGCACCATTGCGTATAACTTACTGCTTCATAAGCTAAAAATTAAGTTAGCCCCTCAATCTCATTGAATTACATACATTTGAGGGGCCAAACAGTTTTCTTCCTTTTTAAAGAATTATTTAAAAATTTTAATAATTTTTTTCATCCTCTCATAATCAACAGAATTAAATATTGAATTTTTTCGGAACTCCCTCAGTACTCTCTATAACATATATTTTGACCATCATGATCGGTGAAGCCGTTTTCGAGAAAATTATATTTCTTGATTTTTCAAAATTTGTTTATAACTTTTGTTAAAAAATTTTTTTTTTATTTGATACCTAAAGTAAGTTTATCTTATAGGGGAAGCCACTTGCCCCCGCAATATTGATTGCATCCTAGCGGGGGCACCCAAACCATGCTTATCCTACTACGGCCTTTTAATTGATTATTGCCTTAAGAGCTTCCATAAATGATGTCACAGTTTTAGGGGATGGTGGGTAGCCAATTTGTGACAGACTTTCACAATTTCACAGAATCCCATTGTCAGAATATGACAAATGGGGGGGGGGGGGTTAGAAAATGCGCCAAAAAACTGTGTTATTTTTAGATCCTTTAAAACAAACTTATGGGAGTGATATTTAAAAATTAATTATTTATTTGTATTCATTAGCTGATTGTGACGAGAAGCGTTAAATTTCAACTCAATTCACCCAAGATTAATAACTCCGAATAAAACGTACAAAAACTTTATGATATTTTTGTTAATTCACTTATTTTTTGTGGATTGAAACAAATTTAGGGTCGATATGCATGAAAATTCAAGAAAAAAAATTGACCACCTTAGTCCACGTGGACTTTAGCTCATCCCTCCGGCTCCCCTAGTGGCCAATCGCGGACTTGGCCCCTTTTGAGCCACTAGAATGTCAAAAATTTGTTTAAAGATATATCAAATATCGGGAAAAAATATTCAAGAATTAAAAATATTTTTCTAGATATTATTTACTTTTCTATAACACAATAAGATTTAATTTTATTAACCCAAATAAAAAAAAACTAACGATTACTATTCAATATTTTTGTTTAATTTCTTTCGGTAATGCATTAAACTTAAAAGACTTTGGCAACAACAAATCCTTTTTGTAGTGACATTCAATGTGAAACTTGTTTCGTAACTGTTTAAGTATACCATTGAATAAATAAATATATAAAACTGAATGGGAAAAGAGCACATATTGTGTTTGAAATAAATTATAAATGAAATTTTGTAAGTACCTGATAATTCTTTGTAATTTTTGCTTTATGATAAGAATTGCCATATTTTATCCATTTGGCTTTAAAACTTAGGGTATATTGGTCCTTTGGATCAGCACATCTCTCCCTTATTTGATCAGCTGCTATTTCTTTAATCTTTACAGCTGCAGCTACAACCTAATGAGACAGAATTGCAAAACTATAACATATTTTAAAAAACTTATTTAAATTAACAAATTTCTAGGAACTAAACATTATTTTTGTTAACTGACCTTAAAATCATGATGTAATTTGCTATCGAGATTAAACATTTTCGGACAGGATTTCTGGAGATCTGGATCATACATATTGCTCGCTGAATCCTCTGCGAATACTATCTGTAAAGATAAAAAGGAACAATAAAATTTCAAAAAAATATAATAATTAAGCTTTTACTTAATTTTCTCTCACTTTGACGGTTTAAAATATAATATTTTTAATTTGATTAATAATTTTAAAAAATTATTTAAATAATCAGATGTATTTTTTCACAATTCTAACGATACAAAAAACTTATTTTACGAATTTTTAGATCAGGAGGGCTGTAAAGAGGTAAAAAATTGAGGAAAATGTGTTGCAAATTTATGGATGACCCATAATTTGTACACTAAGAAAAAAAGTAATGTCCAAGGAACAAAATAATTCTGTTGAGCAATTTTGGTTTTTCTTTCTAAAATTTGGTTATGACTACCAAAAAAGTAGTTCGGGGTTACAAACAATTTATTTGGCTAAAAAAAATTACCCCTGTGTATTTCGATCTTTAACATTATTTTTAGTTCTATCAAAAGCAAAAAATAAAGTTGAAAACAGAGTTGTGATTGTTTAAAAAAAACGTTAGGATGACTGAAGCTGCGACCTAGCAGATTTCAAATAAGTGGGGCCTACAATATCTAATACATGTATTTTAAGTAAATAATTTTTACATTTTATTATACGTTGTATTTAATCTCTTAAATCATAAAACATACTTGAAAGTAATTAAGAAAGTATTTAAAGTATCTTAAAGTATTTAAGATAACTCTCTTTATTAATCACTCTTTCATCTAATCACCCAGTATTTCTAGCTTTTTTCTCGTACAGAAAATACTTTATATATTTTGTTTACAAAATACATTTTACCCTAAATTAAATAATTGGTACTTGCAAAAAAATTTATTTCTTCAACAAAACTATTTTGTTAAGTCTACCAAAGTTTAGTTCGTTCAACAAAAACTAATTCTGTTGTGTTTACAAATATTTAGTTTGTTCAGAAAAACTATTTTGTAAAATCTACAATATTTTTGTCAGGCTGAAAATTCATTATGTTAAGCTAAAAAATATTTGGTTAATTTAACCCTTTAAGTCCTGACTGGACACATTTTTATGATTTTTTGCAACTGCTCTATTAACTATGAAATGGGTCATAGAAAAAATTGAGAATACCTATTTCCGTAAAACTGTTTAAGCTTTCGATTTCTGCAGTAAGAATGGCGAAAAAACGCATATTTAAAAAGTTATAGTTGTTTATTTAATAAAAAACACGAATTTTCGAATAAAAATCATTTTTATTTTGTATTTTTCGGATCGAAATCGTCGGTAGATTTTTTTGATTTGTGCATTAAAAGTGTCCATGCATTCTAAACTTCAAAATTTAGTAGTAGGTTTTTTCAAATTAAACATGGCAGCATCCAATATGGTGGCTTAAATTCAAAATTTTTTGATATTATGATACTTTTTCCTGCATTAACAATTTTGTTCAATTTTGATAAAAATTAGTATAGTGTTTTTTTCGGGTCGCTGATTATGAATCTGCTATCAATTTTTCAAAATTCAAGATGGCGGTTCCAATATGGCTGCCAAAAATTGTTAAAATATATTTAATTTTCATGACGATTTGTATAGATGCTTTTTTGGTTCGCTGATTACCAATCTGCCATCAGCTTTTCAAAATTCAAGATGGCGAATCTAATATGGCTGCCAAAAATTTCGGAAATGTTTCAATTTTCATAAAAATTTGTATGCAGGGTTTTTTTGGATTACTGATTACGAATCTGTTATTAGATTTTTAAAATTCAAGATGGCGGATACAATATAGCAATATATACAAATTTCAAAAAATTGTTAAATTTTCATGAAGACATTCAAATGAAAAAAAAACACGTTATTTCTAAGAAAATAACACATTTATTTTCACGCCTAGCAATGAAATGGATAACAAAAGTAAATTACATGAAACTGTAACAGTAGAATCAAAACAAAAACGTTCAAATTTCAAAAAATGTGGTTCAAGGACACAGAAAATCTGTAAGATGTGCGATGTATATTCATGCACACCCTGCTTTTCAATTTATCATAAATAAGTTACAATCTTATACTAAGTTTTTGTATTATTGATGATAGAAGGTTTTATTATAAAAAAATTAATAAATATAAAAAAAATTTGTAAAAATTTGAAAAAATTAAAAAAAAAGAAGAGGCTTTCTTTATTGCGTTTACCTCTTAGTGGTGAAAACCGGGCAACGGTACATAATATATGTCGGTTAAGAAACGCGACCCATAACCTCCCAATTCCTAATTTCATGACAATTGAACATTTTTGGCAGCCATATTGGATTCGCCATCTTGAATTTTGAAAATCTCATAGCAGATTCACAATCAGCGACCCATAAAAACTATTTTGCACTAATTTTTATCAAATATGAAAAAAAAAATTGTTAGTGCAGGAAAAAGTACCGTAAAAATAAAAAAAAATGTAGAATATAAGCCGCCATTTTGGATGCCGCCATGTTTAATTTGAAAAAAACCTGCCGTTAAATTTAGAAGGTTAGAGAGCACGGACACTTTTAATGCACAAATAAAAAAAATCTAGCAACGATTTCGATCCGAAAATTACAAATGAAATTTTTTTTCATTCGACAATTCGTGTTTTTTGTTAAATAAACAAATATATCTTTGCAAACATGCGTTTTTTAAATTCTAACTGCAGAAATAGAAAGATCAGACAATTTTCCATCGGAAATAGGTATTGTCGATTTTTTCTATGAGCGATTTCACAGTTAATAGAGCCGTTGAAAAAAATTTTAAAAGGGTGTCTAGTCAGGACCTAATGGGTTAACCAAATAAGTTTGGTCAGTCTACAAAAAATCTTGGTTGTTCCGATAATTCATAGCTAAAAAAATATTGGATTACTTACTTGAAAGACACAGAAAGCTGATAAGCAGAATATAGCACAAGTATTCATTGAAAAAGTTGTTTAAGATCTACTTCTTACAAAGATGAACCAGAAGTACTGCACCTGAACATTGGAAGAGGCCTTTTTATAATGAGCACTTATCATACGCTGAGCGATATAAAAGAGAAGAGTTTGGAAAATTGAAAAACAGAAAAATAAATTTTCTTAAATGGTACAGTTGATTTCCCCAGAAAAAAGTTATATTCGAATTTTAAGCTTAAGCGTACAAAATATGACAAATCATTTTTTCTAAACAAAATGAGTTATGCATGGTTTTCGCATTTTCAGGAGTCGATGAATATGATTTTTACCCATTGGTCCACACAAAAATTCTATACGATTAATATTTTTTTCTTTTTTAAAATTTAAATTTGATCCTATTTGAATTTTTTTATACTAGTTAAGATTTGAGAATTAGTTTACTAATGTCATTATTTTAAACCAATAAAATTATTTCTTTAAATCAAGAATAGGCTACCAAATATTAGTAAACAAGGACCAACTCTATTTTTCGAAGTATTTATATTCTAAAATTGAATTGTAAAAAGTGCTGCTAATTTCTGAGTGTAATAAAATAACGTGACTCTGTCAAATTTTCAGCTTTATTGAAATTAGATAAAGGGAATATTGTGAAATTTGTAAAAAGAATAGTCATATAAGCCTTTATCGCACTACGTGATGCCTATCAACGCAGTATTCCGTTTCAAAATGGAAATAGAAACATTATTATTTACACACTTAATCTATTTCACCTCACATTACTTACCTTAACTAGCATCATCAATCGCCCAAGTTGTTAGATATGAGTTAAAAAAATAATTTTTACTATAAAATAAAAATTTGAAATAAATATTTATTTACTTACATTTTTTAGCACTGAAATTTAAACTAAAATTAGAATCTGAGAACAAGGAAATAAATATTATTAGTTTATTTTTCGAGTTTTATAAATATAATTTTCCTAAGAGCCATATTTTATAACAAATTTAAATCAGTTTTCGTGATATTTAAAACTTTTAAAAGCTAGCAAGAAATTTAAAAAATATTTGGTAATTTTTCAGATATCTCTCAAAATATCAAAATATCTTTCAAGCTGATTAGAATTATTCCTTAAATTATCTAAACAACTGCAAAATTATTTTTTAGGTAATAAAAGAATAAATAAAATAAAGTAGGTTTATTAGATAAGCATATTGTTTATTAATTTATAATTGTTTATTTCGAATATCTTCTTTCAGGGAATTTTTTAGTCGTCTCATTTTCTTATATCTTTCGAAATCTTTTTAACTTCTGCTTCAAATTAAATTTTTTTTAATAAAAATTTATAACAAAACTTCCCAAGTGTATTCAAGGAAATTTATTTATTATATTAAAACCTTTCAAAATTCTTAGAAAGGTTCAACATTTTATTTCAGTATCTTCAAAAACCTATATGTTGTTCAAAAAATTGTTTTGAAATCTTTAAGTTTCCTTTTCAACAATTTTGGAAATCTGTGGAAATTCTTAAAAACCTTTTTGAATATTCTTTTTAATAATTTAAAAAAAATTAAAAACAAATTACGTTCTTCCACGACTCTTGAGAAAATTAGTTTATTTGCATGAAAAATGTCTTTGAATAATAATGATAAGGGAAAATTTAACGACTTTTTTTTAAAATCCAGCCCTTTTGGTTAAAAATTCACCTTTTTAATAGAAAATTTACCTTTTCCCTAAAATTCATATTTTGGTACAAATAAGTCACCTAAAACCTTCTTTGAATGCAAATTTAACTGCTTTTTGAAAATTTGTTAGGAATTCATCTATTTCGTAGAAAAATTACTTTTGCTTTGAATCTTATATATTTATGTTTAAAACTTTATTGTTGAAAATTTCATAATTTTGTTTAAAACTGATATTTTTTTATTGAAACTTTAACTGCGTAGGTAAGGTTTAATTTCTTCTTGAAAATTTGTTTTTTTGAATGAAGGTCAATATAAAAAATTAATTTTTAACGATAAATGTAATAGTTGATATTTTAACTAGGAATGAATTTAACTTAAATAGCAAACAGTTAAATTTGCGCGAAAACAACGAATTTCGAAACAAAATACTTGGATCGTCCACTAAAATTGCGTAATTAATTTTTCATGTACCAAAATCAATTCAGAAGGAAAAAACCATTTTTTAACTAAATGGTTGAAGGTACAATCAAAATGATAAAGTTTAAATCAAGAAGATTTGTTTTTCCACCAAAAAAAGCTAAAATTCCAACAAAATAGATGCATGAATTTTCAACCAAATAGAAGAGTTTTTTTACGAGATGAGTTCCGTACTAAAATTTGATAGTAAAATTTTCAATTAAGAAAAATTAACTTCTTACCAAAAATATTTGGATTTTTTGTATTTGGTTCTAATAATTTAGTTTATATTTAAGTTATAAAATAAAAAAAGGGAAAAAGATGAATTCTTTAAAAGATGGTCAAACATGTAAAATAAGCATTTGAACCAAGACAAGCAGTACAACTTAATTATTATGAAAACTTTCCATTTTTTAAAGAAAATATTCCTAATTATATATTTCATTTTTTTATTTTTTTAAATATTATTTTTAAGTAATTTCCTATTGAATTAACACTAATTTCTTAAAAATATGTAAATTTATTTAAGGCTGTTAACATTAATTAAAAAAAAGGGTACAGAAATGAAAAACTTGAGAAAGCAGTATTAAAAAAAAGAATCAGATTACTTAGCACAAGTGACTCTGCTCAAAACAATGAGAGTTTAATTTCTTAAAACTTAAATATAGGCTAAACATACAATTTGATTTGTTTTTTTGGGTTGAGAC
Source organism: Druon quercuslanigerum (assembly GCA_010014905.2). NCBI lineage: Eukaryota > Metazoa > Arthropoda > Insecta > Hymenoptera > Cynipidae > Druon > Druon quercuslanigerum. The sequence goes on along the minus strand of JAAAKG020091586.1, from coordinate 8,960 downwards.
AGGTGAAACGGAGATTCACCTTCCTTATTTTTATTTCTGTAAGCAATTTCAAATTCGACAATAACAAATTTTTCAATAAAAAGAGTATATAAGAATTTTTAAACTTGTCGAATAAAATACATATTTCGGGTTAAAATCGTGTACAAACTACGAATTTTGCCAACGTTTTGTGAGCATTGCAGTTCAGTTCTTCAGAGCTGATCTGAAAGTAAGGTATCAGGTTATGTGCTTCTTACGTATACTCTCTACGATGCCTGTGATTGGCCAGAGCGCTCCACCATGGTGACAGGACGCACATGATTGGCCAATCAAGTCTCATTTTAAAAACCGGTGGGGCGCTCTGGCCAATCACAGGCATCGTAGAGAGTATGCGTAAGAACAACATAACCTGATACCTTCGTTTCAGGTCAGCCCTGTAGAAGTGAACTGCAATATTCGCGAAACGTCGGCAAAATTCGTAATTTTGTAAACGATTGAAACCCGAAGTATCTCTTTTAGCAAAAAATGTATATTATAGGATTGAACTACCCCGAAATCATTTTTCATCACACAAAACATTGACCAAAAAGACAAATTTTTTAACCAGGTAACTGAATTTTCTACCAAAAAGATGAATTTTTAACAAAATACATGATTTTCAACTAAAAAGTTCTACACATTTTTAAACAAAAATGTAATAGTTAGATTTTTATTTTACAGTATAAATTAAAAAAAAAGAATTGTAATCAAAACAGTTAAATTTAAAGAAACAAAACAAAATTTTTTTTAACAAATTACTGTTGAATGCAACAACAAAAAACGAATTTTAACCAAAATAGTTTAATCATCAACCAAACAATTGCACTTTAAACCGAAAAGGTAAATTTTCGATATCAAGAGAAGAATTTTCTAACATCTTTCAAACTGAATATAATGATTCCTAAAATTTGAACAAATTCTTTAAAAATTCCTAAGAACCTTTGAAATCTTCTAAATCTTTTCTTTTTCTAAATCTTTTCTTTTTTCTTCTATCTTTTCAATTTATTTCTAAATTTTCTTAGGCATTATTGAACCTATTAAATATTGTTCAGGCTCATTCCAATTTTACTTAAAAGTTTTGAACAACTTCGCATAAATTTCTAAAACTTCTAAATATCTTTTAAAATTATGTTATTTTTACTGAATATTTAAAGAATTCTGCATAGTTAAAGTATTTTTCTTAAAATCTTGCAGATTCTTTTTCCGAGAGTTTTGAAAATCTTTCAAAATATTTTCTTAAAATAATTTTTTTCAAAATAAAGTCACTTAAATTTGGCCCAAAAATCTGAAGAAATAAGAATTCTCACGGTGGGCTTTAAATCCCTAACGATGTGAAGCATTTTGTTTTTTCGAAAAAGAAATTTTTCGAGATTTAGTATTTCACCTATTTAAATTTTTTCATAATGGTTAAAAGTTTTTAGCACTAAAACTATTTTTTATAAATAAAAAATAATAACAAGCTTCTTTGGTTCAATATAGAGAATTTTCAACTTCGAATTATTCAAAATATTCGACAGATTCTAAATCAGGCTAATAATTATGTCCGAAATTTCTGATTCTTTATTATTGTTCACAAAAAAAATTGTAATAAATCTATATTTGGTAATTAATCATTAATCGCAAATACCAATTAATTGAAAACTTTAAAACGCTTCTAGATTTTCTGTTGAAATCTTCAAAAGTCCACAATTTTGTTTAAAATGTTTTGAAATTTTTTCAAATTTTTCAAATTTTTTTATTTGAAAGATTTAAATTTGCATCAAAATAGGTTGATACCGAATTATTTGTGCAATTTACAAAACAAAAAAAATTTTATTCAAAACCTTACATATTTTATTCGACAATTTTTTGTTTTCCTGACGTTAAGACATTTTTGCTTCAAAATCTTCTACATTTTTTTCCAAATTGAAAACTATTCGAAATCCGAAACTGTTTAAACTAAGATATCATTTAAAGTTTTCCCAGAAATCTCAAGAAATGTTCTTTTTTATTTCTCTTGAACCTTTTATGATTCGTAAACGCTTTTTTTAATTTCAAAAATCTGTACTTTGTTTTATGTTTTTTTTTAAATTTTTTCAAAAGTAATAGTACCTTCGAAACTTTTAATAGCTTTTAAAGCTTTTAGTTATCTTCTAAATCTTTAAAGCCTAAAATCATAAGTTTAAAATAAAACCTAAGTTTAAGTCAAAAAATATATTAAATAATTTATTCTAAAACTTTGAAGAGATATATTTCAAATTTAGGCAAATTTTTATTTTAAAGAAAAAAGGTTTTTTAAATTCAAGCTAATTTTGATTTTAGATGAGGACATTTCAAAATGTAACGAATTTTAACTTAAGAGCAGGGATTTCTTTTATTTCCTTTTTTTATGCCGTAATTAAAATTCGTTGGCCACGTTTTGAGTTTCTAAACCTGACTTAGCAAAATTTTCAGATAATAATAGAATGTTTGAAAATGCGTTCACATCTTTAAAAATTCACAAAGTCACATTTTCGAATCAAACTTTTCAGGCTTTAAATCAGTAATGATTTCTTTTGAAATCACTTGTTTAATTTAAAAGAAATTTGTTTATTCGATTTTTGACAGCGTCTTTTCCATTTTCGGTGCGCTGTGAGTTTTTGTTAAGTGACGGGAAAAATAATTAAAAAGAAATAGTATTCCCCATTATACAAAAATTTTACCTATAAATGATTTTTCTTAATTATTTTGATTTTAAATTCAAACAATAATTTTTAACAGAAACTAAACAAATAAAAAAATTATTTTATCCACGTATTTTATTCTTGTATTTTAATGAATAAATAACATTTTTTTTAAATAAGATTTTTTTTATTTGGAAATTTTCAATTGTCGGGAATTTGAAAAGGTCGGATTTTTTATAATTCGGCCATTTTCCGTCGAGAATTTAAATATTCGAGAATTTTTAAATTAGGTGATTTCATAATTTTTTCCCGATTTCCATTATTCGAGTGTATTCTTATTCGGATTTTTTATATTTCAGCAATATTATAATTTCCAGAATTTTCGACTACAAATACTTTATTTTTCGGGAATTTTTCAGTATCGGAAATTTTATTTTTGGAAGTCTTTCAGTCCTCGCTAAACTTTAAATATTAATAAATTTTTTTTACGATTTCTAAGAAAATTTAAAATGTGTTTCTTTCTAATAATATTTTGACGACGATATTTAAAAGATTTCAAAATATTTTGAAAATTATTGTCAAAAAGGAATTTTTTCTAAGACAATTTTTAAAAATTTTGGTTGATTTTTAAAGATTTCGCAAAAAGAATTAGGAACCTTTTCAAAAATTTGAAACATTATGTTATAATGCAATAAAACCGGAAGGGATTTTTCTGCCAGTCCTGACAGAAAATTCACTGCCAAATTTAAAATAATTTAGGTTTTACTTTAAAGGGTTAATATTCAGTTTTGAAGATCGCATTATATTTTCAAAAAGAATGTGGAAGATTTTAAGACCAATTTTTTAATTATACAGAATTTAAAATTTTGTTAGGAAAAAAGTTATTTCAAAATATATTGATTTTTCAATTTAAAAAATCAATTTTAGAAGGATATTGGAAAAGATATCAAAATATTTGACATGATTTTTTTTTATCTCAAAAAAATGTAGAAGATTTGAAGCAAAAAGATTTTTATTTCAAAAAAACAACAAATTTGCTCAAAATTCCTGGAAAAATTATGAATATGAGTTTTTATTTTTAAAAAACTTAATTTTTAACGAAACTTTCAAAAAAATACATAATATTTCTAAAATTGTCGAATAAAATCTTGAAGATTTTATGGAAGTTTTATATTTGGTAAGACTTTTCAAAATTTCATGAATAATTTGAATCAGTTTAAAAGATTTTCAAAAATCCTTCTCTTGGCTTGAGTGTCTATCTCTTGGATAAAAATGGAATTTTTTTTACTGAAAAATCAACTATTTCTTTGTTGGTTTAATATTGATCTCGTTTAGCTGACTCAGAAAAATTATTACTTGAATCAAAGAAATATTTTACTAATATTAAACTATATAAATAGTTTTTAATTTCTTTGGCATTCACTATTAATTATTTAATTATTATTGAAAGTTTATTACAATTGTTAATAATACAACTGAATAGGGTAAGAAAAGTAATCGAGTTGTTTCAGCTTAAAAAAATTTGTAGGTTGACATCCGAAAAAAGCACAAAAGTTTTGTTTACATCGTTTAATATGTTCTATTCTCTTTGGAATTTAAAAGTTGTAATAAATTTTTGTATGTGTTCAAAAATTGTGAAAATTTTGTTTAATGTACAGTGTTGCTAGTAACAATAATAAGTAATTAGAAATTCAGGAAAAAGTGTTTGCTTAAGGTAGTTCTTGTGTCAAAAGTCAGATATCTAAAAAAATAGTTTTCTATGATTCTAAGTTGAAATTAAAATTAGTGTTTATTTTTGTAAATTTTAATATTTTTAATAAAAAATATTGTTTTTTATTCGGAATAACATCAGTTATAATAGTTCTAAAAATTTCTTTAAGGATAAAGCATTCACGACTTTAGCAAACAAATATTGACTTCGCAAATATTCTTATATCGTACATCAAATTTTTTTATAAAATAAAAAATGTAAGATTTCTGGGACAATTTCAAGTTACTTTTTCTTTTGAAAAAAAATTATGGAAATATTTTACAAGATTTCCAAAAAAGTCAAACGAGGAATCTTCAAGATTTTAAGATAAATTTTTTTAAAGATTTCTAAGGAAATTGTTATTGACTTTTTATTTTAAAAATGTTATGTTATGAGATCATTTTAAAAGATTTACAAAATTGTAAAAAAAAGAATCTGAAAGATTGTAACGTAATTTTTTCTAATTACGCAAAATTTGTTTAATGTTGTTAGATGTATGAAAATTCATCTATTGGTATAGAAATTTTACCTTTTCGAATAAAAATGCAATTTGTAAAAACTTAATTTCTTGTTGTTGTATAAGCTCTAATTATTTTGAAGACAATTTTTTTTACTACTGTAGCTATTTCATTTTTTTCAATACATCTTTTTTAGTTGAATATTTTGTTAAACTTTATTTTTCGTAGAAAATTAATGTTCTTGGTTGAGATTCCATCTATTTGTTAAAAAAATTAAATGACCTGGTTGCAAAATTGTCTTTTTGAATGAATTCAACTCTTTTCGGAAAATAAAAGAAATTTAACAAAATTTTATAGAAAAATTTTTCTTTATTTTTTATTTTGCAAATTTAATTTAAAGTGAAAATTGGAAAAGATTTTAAACAATTTTAAATGATTTTTCAAAATGTTTTAAACAAAAAGTCCATTTTTGAAAATTTGGATAAAAAATGAAGGTATAGTTTTTTATTTCTTTTGTGTCAGTAATATTATCAGAATGAGATTTTCTGGGAATAATTTTGTATGATTTATAATGGATTTTATTCGATCAAAAAACATTATAAATGTTGTATAATACATATATCTATAAATTGCATAGAACCTCACGAGAATTAAGGAATTCCGTAGGATTTTATAGATTTAAAAAAATTACAGATATTGCAATTAATTAAAGGTTTGAAAGGATTACATAAGATTTATCATATTTTAGGAAATTAAAAAAGATTTCAAGGGATTTTAAGGAATTTCAAAGGATATTCCACAACATTACATTCTAGTTCTCCTTTAGAAGTCATTTTTTTGGGCATTTATTTGTCATTTATTTGTAAAATTTCGGAAAATCTGTCAATGCAAAAAAATGCATTTTAAATTTAATTTTTCAAAATATATATTATTTATAATTTATAAGTTCCGGAATCTAGAAAAACTTAAATTTTGTTTTAAATTAGAAAAATTGCCCTAAAATCCTCTGGATTCTTTTTTGAAAATTTCGTAAATCTCTTGAAATGCTTTAAAATATTTTTAAATAGTCTCTTTGGATTATTTTTTAGAAATAAAAAATTATTTTCTATTTTTTTAGAAATTTCAAGAAATTTTTTTATTCTATAATAATAAATTTAATGCTTTCACGATGATTCATTATGATAAAAGAGATATTTCGGGTTTTACTCGTGTACAAAACTTCGAATTTTTACGAATTTTACGAATAAGACTTGATTAGCTAATCAGGTGCGTCCTGTCTCCACGATGAGGCGCTCTGGCCAATCACATGTATCGTAAAGAGTATACATAAGAACAACGTAACCTGATACCTCAGTTTCAGGTCAGCCCTGAAGAAGTGAACTGCAATGTTCACGAAATGTCTGATCACTTCTTGTTGAACAAACTAATGTTAATTGTTACAAGGGCAACAAGGCATTTTAAACAAATATTTAATTAAAAGTTAAATATTTTCAAGGATATTTTCCTTGTCTTGATAAGGGTGCTGTATGAGTGCCGAAACTTTGGTAATGTCATTTTATTTTTGTATTTTTTATTTTCAATGTTATTTTTTTGTGATTTGATAATATTAATAATAAAAGAGACAAAAAAAGAAAAAGATAATGAAGGGGATGTGGTTGGTTGCCTTCTCATTTTTCTTTTCTCTTTTTTCTTTTTGTTTGAAATTTTTGTTTTTAACAATAAAATTTTCAAGGTTGCAATTAGAAGAAGTTTTTTTGTTTGATTGTTCCGTGTGGTACAAATTTGGTCGTTAGATTTTTGTTTTTTGCAGCTTTCATCGATTTCAAGAATTTTCTATTTTAAATATTTTATTTTTCGGGAATTTTTCAGTATCGGAAATTTCATTTTTGTGGATCTTTCGGTTCTCGTGAAATTTAAAAAAAAAAATAAAAAAATTTAGTTTTCTAGAAAAATTTTTAATACTTTTTTGTAACATTATTTTGAGAACAATATTTAAAGAGATTTCGAAAGTTTTACAAAATTTTTAAAAAAGAATCTAAAAGATTCTAAAGCAATTTTAAAAAACTTTCGTTGATTTTTGAAGATTTTGGCCAAAGGAGTAGAAACTTTTTAAAAAATGAAAGATTATGTTATAATGTAAGAAAGCTGCAGATAACTTTTTTTCTGGCACCGGCAATTTTTTGCCGGTCCTAGCAGACCGTCCACTGGCAAATTTAAAATCATTGAAGTTTTGAAGATTGCAATATATTTTCAAGAAGAATGTGGAAGATTTTAAGACCATTTTTTAAATTTACAAATGATTTTCTAAAATTTGGAATAAGAATGTAGAATATTTGAAGCAAAAAATTTTAATTTCAAGAGAACAAAAAAAAGCCTAATTTTTCTGGAAAACTTATGAAGATAAGTTTCTAATTGAACAAAATAATTTTTAACTTAATTTTAAAAAATTCCGGAAAGTTTTAAAAATGGTCGTATAAAATCTGAAAGGTTTTATGGAATTTTTGTATTTTGTAAGATTAAAAAAAAAATTAACGAATAATTTGAGGCAGTTCAAAAGATGTTTAAAAATTCTTTTCTTGGTGTGAATGATTCTCGTTTGAATAAAAATGCAATTGTTTGGTATAGAATTTTAGAATATTTCTACAAATTTAGGATAAAATATACATTATTCAACATTTTGAAAGCAAATTTAGAAGCATTTTATAGTTTTCAGTTTGTCTGGAATTTACTAATAATTATTTATTAATTTTTGACAGTTTATTATAATTTTTAATAATAGACTGAACAGGGTGATGTCAAAAAGTAAATTTAACCCAATCGTTTGAGTTCATGGAAAAAATGTGTGGGTTGACATCCGAAAAAAGTAAAAAAAAATTTTTTTCGAATAATATCTTCTATTCTCTTTTGTATTTGAAAGTTGAAATAAATTTCCCTATTGTTTTAAAAATTGTTTAATTTAGAATTTGTCAAATACGTTAAATATGTCGAATCTGAAATTTCGCCAAATTGAACCATAGAAAGAATTTACTTTATTTCTTTTATAGAAACAAATATTGATCGTGTTTGAAGCATTTAATAATTGCGAAAAATATATATAATACTTAAATTCATGAATCAAAACAGTTTTTTGTTCGAAAACAAAATGATTTACATTGTAACAAATTTTAAGCCCGCCATTTGAACAGCTTCTACTGCCCAACGAATGTTAGTCACAAGACGAGGCTGATTGTATTCTGCTGCTGTCAGTTGCTTTCTTTTACCTTTCAATTCGGGCGTCACTACTTTGAAATTTTTATCTTCCAAATCTTTTTTTACATCTCGAAAGCCTCGATCAAGTACAAAGACATTATCTTTTTCCAAGAATTTGCATAGACCATTTGCATCTTCAATAATTGTTTTCAAGATTTCAGCATCATTGTGATTTGAAAGATAAGGTCCAAGCATATCCACTACATATCCATCAGCCGTACAAATGATGAAAGGCTTGCAGAGAGGAACTTTCTTTTGTCCAGAGAAAGACTTTCTTTGATATTCATTATTTATACTTTTTTGATGTCGCACATATGTACCATCACAATTCAATAGTAAGTGATTATGAGCATCAAATAAATTCTTTGCAAATTCCGTTGTATGATTTTGAATAAGGTTAGCTCTAGCAAAAAAATTCAAAACCAAAGCGACCTGGCAGAATAATAGATTTATTATATTCACGATGATTCATTATGATAAAGGAGATATTTCGGGTGTCAATCGTGTACAAAATTACGAATTAACCGACGTTTCGTGAACATTGCAGTTCACTTCTTCAGGGTTGACCTAAAACTGAGGTATCAAGTTATGTTGTTCTTATGTATACTCTTTACGAAGCCTGTGATTGGCCAGAACGCCCCACTATGGAGACAGGACACACCTGATTGGCCCATCAAGTCTTATTTAAAAAATCCGGGAGGACGGAATGCCAAATCTGACTGGTATTATAACCGTTGTCCCAATGGATGTTATTAGAGTGCTTTAGGATTTCGATTGCTTCTCTATGTTTTCTTGGAAAAATATTGTGTGTTTTAGCAATGACGGTTGTTTTATCAAATAAAA
>JAAAKG020091575.1:0-16295 GCA_010014905.2 Druon quercuslanigerum | reverse complement strand
CCCTCCCTACCGAGTGAGTCACGCCTACCCCGAAAGGGAAACGGCTTAATGGTGTAATAATAATAATAATAAATAATAAAAAAAAGTCAAGAGCGAAAAAATGTTCGACGGGTTGATCGAATCGAATGTCGGATCGAATTTTTTTGCACACCTCTAATGAGAACGTTTTTTGATTCTCCTATATCGTTAAAATTTCGCGTGAGGTATTATGGAGATAAATTCTTTAATTTTATTCATTCTCGATCATCCAGGCGCGATCAAAACAAAAATATCATCGCAGTCAAAAACAGATCACCAGTCCAGTCAGAGGAGACCAAAACACATTTGTACATTCATAAAAAATACCACAAATTTGTGCAATATCTGATTTTTTCACCTATTAATTTATCCATGGAATTATAAGCACTTCGTATACTCACTTTTATTTATTTTTTATGAAACACTTGGAATTTTACTGAAAACATATCTTCTCCAAATCATATCTTAAAACGGAGTAGCATAGGAAACAAATACTGAAGGAAATTTAAATCGATAAAATATTTAATTAATTTTAAATATTAATAGATTTGAATTATTTTAATTAATTTCACTGATTGATGAGTAACTTTTGATTTTAGCAGTTAATTCATTTATAATATTAGTATGGTCCAAATAGTAATTTTTTCCCACGAACGGGAAAGGGGAAAAGCAAATGGACAGTTCTGTTACAGTTCTTTTCCTTCTCGAAAAATTACCAATGATCACTATCTTTTGTATTTTGACTACTATTTTTTCAAATTGACCTTGAAAATGTCAGTTTCGAATATTTTCGAGTTTATGTTCGTAATCAGCACCTCAGAATACAGTAGTCTACGAATGTACGTGCCCGAGTAAACATTTTTTGTCTTGAGTTCTACTGGGCTTGTATTGAGTTCATCTATGTCTCGCTGACGTCCAGGGGCGAGACTTAGTAGTCGAAAAATTAAGTCTTCAGTGTATGGCTAAGGTTTTACGGTTTTAAGACGAGAAGTTTAAGTCTTGAGAAGTAAACAGAATTTTTTTCTAAAGAAAGTTATATGACCAAATTTAGGGCTTTAATATTTTCCAGTGTCAAAATTACAAAAGTTTTCTATTGTAAATCTTTTGTCCATTGTACTCCGACCTCTACAAAATGTTGACCCCACCGGCAGGGCCTGTGATTTCCAGGATTCAGGTAGCTAGGCTGGGGCCAAGTCGTTGACATCTGCTAAGGATTAAAATTTTACGACCGATAGAACTTTTAATTTTGTAATAAATGATTCGCTTATTTAAAACTCGGAACCTGTCTGTCTCAAGAACTACATGCATATAAAATTTTCCACAAAAAGATTAAAACTGTGATTTTCTACAAGTATCCAGTGAGCTGTTGAAGGTAGGAACAAATGGATAATATTATAGATTTTTCATCCTGAGAATATAATTATTGCAGTCAAAAAAAATTAATAATGCATAGAAAATAAATACCATGGAGATAAATAATACCTATAAACATTCTGTAAAATTTAAAGTGGATTAGTGATGACCCCTGGAGGTTTTGAGAGCCTTTTGTTGTCGGTGTCCTTGAGTTCGACTTAAAGACGAAAAATTTCGACTTAAGACCAAAAATAAAGCCTCGCTCGCAGCCAGAAGCGAGACTTACAAAAACGCCTTGCCTATATCTTGGCTGTTTCTTGGGCGAAGACCTAGCCAAGACGAATTATGTTTACTCGGTTGGTTCTAACAGAATACAATTTAAAAATACATTTTCAAATCAGCAATCTGAAAAATAGGCAAGAAAACGATTGCAAGATAAGAAGTAAAAGATAAAATAATAATAAAGTTTATAATTTATTCTTAATATATGAATAAGCTGTCCTGGTTCGAGGTCCAGATATTAATCAAGCATACATTTAATATCCTAGAGTTCAACATAATACAGAAAATTTCGCATTTTGGACATACTTTAGTCGAGTATGAAGCGCCAGACACGTGATGAGAATTTATTTCTTAAAGCTGATGGAACTTTAATAAAAGGGAATTCAAAAATTAACAAATAAGTTTTGATGGTTTGAACTTTAGTTTTTAATGGTCTATGCATAAGCGCGAGATATATATATATTATCGAACATGAAGCGTGAGATCCGATAGATTAGAAAAAATGGTATTCCTAAATTTTTAGTAAGCATTACTCATTTCATATTTTTGCAATTTAATAGGATTTGAAAACTTATAATGAAAGCTCTCTGCGTTTATTTTCGCTCCAACCGACTTCAAGAAAGATGCAAATCTGTGAGCCAGAGAAGGAATGAGTGAATTCGATAATAAGGGTGAAAACCAACTTCAAATTGAATTAAAACCTCGTGAAGTTCCTATCATATTAAAAAATGTTGCCTCCTTTTATGAGTTCAGTTTTAGCTCAAAATCGGCTTGATTCATTTTTTCCCTCTGCCTCTGATCGTACTAAAACCATACAATCGTCTAAAAAGGCTCTCTTTTCCCCATAGGTGCATAATATACTATTTCCTTACATCATTTCTAAAAATCTAGTAGGGGAATTATATAATTTTTTTCTTCCATAGACCACATTTTTTCATGCTGAAAGTTTTGCTAAAAAATGTGCACAATTTATGCTTATTAAATTAAAATGTTTCTTCAAAATAAAAAATTATCATTTGTAGAACTAAAAAGATCAGATTGTAAAATTCTGAATATTTAAATTTAAATATTTTCAACAGATTGAAAATATACAAGATTTTAAAAGTTGTTCAACATCAAATCATTTCATGTAGAAACTGTTTGTGTTTAAACGATTTAAATACAAATTGAAAAAGATCTTTTATAAAATTAAACGTCTCCGATAATCAAAAAATTTCGATCTCCCTTCGTATTTGTATATTATTTTAGTAATATTGAATGTGAAATATACTTAGTATCCATGGTTTGAATTTTCTAAAAAATTTTTTTAGAGTTTTTTGAAAATTTTTTTCTTTAAACTGTTTAAACTTTCTGTTGAATGTCTGACTGAATATTTTCATTAATAAGCATATTTTTCCTAAAATCAATATTTTTCTTGGAGAATGTGAAACCCCAGTTTTTATTGCCATTTTTCTGGTTCAAAAATCTTAATTTAACAATTTGGAATTTCAATTATTTTTAACAGAATATTAGTTAATTGTATGATGTTTTATATTCAAAAGTTCCGATTTCTCATACTTCATTTAAAACTATTTTGGCTCAATACTAAGATGAATAGAAAAAATTTCTATAAATAAATAAGCCGTAAAGTCATAATGTTGGAATTACTGAAATTAGACACTTTATTCTTATAAATGTTCTTTATTTCGTTACTTGCATAATAACTAAATCTCACACGATTCTGACAAAATATATGAATTTTAAACAGAATGGTGGATGTTCTAGCAGAAAAATGTATTCGCAACAAAAATTGTAATCTAGTTAAATTTATAGTTACAAAAAATTTCATTTTTTATTTTTTTAAACCGATTTTTCGACAAAAGCGTTACATTTTCAAGCAAAGAAATTAAATTTCAACCAAGAAGATACAATTTCAACTAAGAAAATCAATTTCCTATCCAAACAGATTAATAACTAGTAAAAAATATTACTCTTCCACTAAAACACAAAAAACTTAATTTTTAACTTAAATGATGAATCTTAATTTAAACAAAAAATTAACCAGATAGTTGAATTTTCTACCAAAAGATGAATTTTCAACCAAGAAGATTAGTTTTCTACAAAGAAATAATAACGTTCAAGAAAATAGTTACATTTTTCACTAAAAAATGAATTTTTCTAAAGTAATTGTGACGCGCTCCGAGAAAAGGGCCCTTAGCGGCCAAAAATTGATTTTCAGATTATGAGCATTTATTATTAATCGAAACTTGCTCTTTCGATTGACGAAATCAGAAAAATTCCCCGTGTAATATGTAATATAAAAAAAGACGTTTTATTTGGACACACATCTATATCTGCTATATTCCGAAGTCAGCCGAAGTCACACAGACGCTAACCCTAACGTGATGTGTGTGGTGAAAAGAGAGAGGAATATCGGAAGAGTCTATCGGCTCCTCGCTACTTCTTTTCCTTCTCCTATAAAATCGACGAAAGGCCGCTAAGGGCCCTTTTCTCGGAGCGCGTCACAATTAAATTTTTAACCAAAATAACTTAATATTTAAAGAAAATGATTAATTTTTAACCAAATGCAGTAGACTATACGACACTTCTCGCTTCCCGATTTCTTATTCTTTCACTTGTCCTCACTCCTTACCTCATCTCACCCACACACATACACGGCCGGCTACGCCTACTACACCGTAAGTAACACGCGCGTCACGTGACTCTCGCGTGTCTCAGGCGAAAGGGTCAGGGGAAAGCCGAGCACTGACGTCAGGGCGGATAAGCTGGGCACCCCTCTAAAAACTTTTAGAACAAGTAAAAAAATGTGTAATTTCTTTTTTATTGGAATCTACTCCAGTGTAGAAATTGCCCTAGTAGTCCCTAACAATCTTGGGGCTTTTTAGGGGCCCTAACAGCTTACCCTTATTAGGGTGCCCTTAATCAGGACCTTTTGTGGTCCAAATATGGCAACCCTTTCAATTAAGATGACTTTCGTAATAAGCCCCCTATTGTGGCCCTGGACAGGATCGCTTTTAACCCTAATTAATTTATCCGATCAAAACATTTTTTTTTTAATACGATACAAAATAATTGAAGAATCTAACAAGTTAACGCTTCACGTCGAAAAATTGGGAGGTATGAAATGGTCGATTTATGCCGGACCTGAGCTCATTCGTTCTAACTGCGCATGCCTGCATGCACGGCCTGCGTTAACACCACGTAAATACAAACAAACTCTTGGACCATTTTTGGAAAATTTTGAACCATTTTCGAAAATGTTTAAAAGTTTCAGTGAATTATTGTTCTCATATTAAATTGATGGCGGTAAGTAGTCAGATTAAAATAATCCTTTTAGCAGATCAGCAAACAGGAACGTTGTGAATAACGTTTAAAGGTTAGGTCATTGTGTCCTACGCGTGCCACATGTGACAAAATTATTTTTATATTTATTCATATTTAATAATATGAATTGTAGATTATTTCGTGCAAATTATCTAAAATTATTTTATTTATTTATTTTGGTAAAAAGAAAAGAGAACCAACTTTTGAAGCATATGTGAAGACGCGTGAAAATTCGTTCACAAAAATCATTTTCTATATATTTTTTATATATTAAAACAGTTTATGTAATTTCTTTTTATACGTAAATTGTATTTTTTAATCACTATTTACTTTTCAGATACCTGAAACTATCAATTTCATAGAATAGTGCACATAAATTCAAAAATCTGGACCTAACCTATAAACAAGTACGTCACTTCTCTCAAACATGTAGTTAAAAAGTCATTTACAAAATAAAAAAGTATCGAGGTGGAACAGAGATCGGCACCCTGAGGGAGATCATGATACGTCACACTCGCGCCATTCTAAGTTGTGTTTAGAGAGAACAGCTGATTTTTAACCTTAAATTTAGTTTCAGTTCTGCGATTGCTAGAATGTAATACCAGGTGTAAATATTTGTCTATTTGTAAGTTATTTTAAGTAGAAACAAATGGTGTGTTCTTATAAAAATAAATAAATAAAAAATTTAGTTATACAGATGGTCAATTGAAATTGGCCATTGATTGTGTAACTAATGGGGATTCCATCAAAGGTACAGCAGCAAAGTATGGCATTCTTAGAACAAATTTGCAATCCCACTTTAAGCATGTCTCTAATATATTAATATATTATTATATATTTTATTATTAAATTTTAGATCTTACATTTAAATATTAACATTTCATCTCTTTAGCTATGATAAAATTTGTATACAAATAAAACAAATGTTATAGTAAAACTTACAAAAAAATAATAAAATTTAATTATGGAATAAAAAAAATATATTGTATTTATTTATATTTTATAAAACTATTTAAAAAAGTACCATTTATTGATCTTGTTTTTATTCGCGAGTTTACCCTGCCATTTTACCCTACCTGGATGACATTGCCGCCCCGCTGAGACCTTCTGTGCCCCATTTGTATTTTTATTTCTACAAATTAAACGTGTTTTGTCGTTAAATTTTCAGTAAAAAAAATTTTAACCAAAAAAAATGTTGAACAAAGTAGCTCGCAACATACTTAAGTTTTTAACCACGGAAATAGGTTTTCAAGACAACATGATGATGTATAAACAAGGGTTAGGAAATTTTTTAGTTAAAAAATTAAATTTCAACTACTTTAAGAAAAGTTTTTCAAAAAACTAAAGAATGTTTATAACCACAATTTTTGTTTTGATTAAACTGATAAGTCATCAACAAAAAGAACTAACTTCTAATAAAGTAGTTCCACTTTTCACTACTTACTTAAATATTCCAACAAAGATGATGAACTCTTAACGAAAAATGTAATAGTTGATATTCCAAGCAATAAACATTTTAATTTTAAACAAAAACAGTTGATTTCAATCACTGAAGCCGAATTTTCTACAAAATAGTTGAATCCTAATCCAAAACAAAATAATTTTTAAGCAAGCAACTGCATTTTTAGCCAAAAAGATTAAATTTTTACTCTAATAGATGCATTCTTAGACAAACAAAGAATTATCAACAAAGCAGTTGAATATTGTACGAAAAAGAATGACTTCTTAAAACATAATTGTGCGATTTGCAACCAAATAATAAAGTTATATGTTCATTCCCTGAGTTTATAAAATCTTGGCAATATTTTGTGGATTATATAGAGGAGGAGGGGGGGGGTCCAGAATAATTCGTATGGTATCTGATTAGGGGGAAGGGATGTTGAAACTATCAAAAAAACGCTTTATGTAATTTGCGAATAACCCCTAAACTTCAAATTCCGTTTATCGAAAATTCCCTGAACCCTTGAATTTTTGCTTAAGCTTCCCGGACTTTCATTACTTTCACTGGAAAATGTAAAAAAAAATCATCTTTCTGAACACTCAAAAAGAAGCTTTATATTTTACTTAAACCAAGTTAAATCTACTGATCTTCCAAGTACGTATATGGACAACACAGCAGTTCAGTAAACGTTACAATTATAGGCAACTAAATATGACTATCATTGATGGTTACCAGTGTCAATTCTCCTGTGGTGCTGACCTGCGGATCAATAGATTTTGCTTCGGATTTTACCGATCTAGTCGCCATTCTGCACAGTTCATCGATGCTGCAATTACGAATTATCATGTCACTTATAACGAATAATATAAAGAGATCTAACTTTTGTTAACAGTATAGACAATAATTTAGACAGCGCTATAAATTGTGAAAAAGTATTGTTAAAAAATAATTATTAAATAAGCGCACGGTTAATTCTCATATACGTTTTTGGATACATGTATGATTAATCAGTATTTGTAAGTTACAACGTTTATAATTCAATTAAAATTTCGCATGTATTGGGACGGATTCGAACGCATAAACCTAAGCACACAAGTCTTAATTGTCTTAACAACTACACTATTACACGAGTTGCGATCTGTAAAATAATGTTGAAATGCATTTGTAAGTAAGAGGTGGCGAGCTCGGGAACGACTTCTAAATACGCCTTCATGCCATCGCGACACACAATAAAAGCTCTCGTATTTACCTTTTACCCATAGAATTCAGATAAAACAGTTACGGAACACAAAAACGTCCTGCTCTAATTAACTCTCAAGTGTACGCGATCTGTAAAGAACTTGTGCCATCCAAAATTGGTTATTTTTTATAAAACCCCTTTTTCCTAAGTGAGAATATTGTGTAATGTGACGACTGTCACATAAATGTCAAAAAGTAATGTTCTTTAGGTGATGAAATCCATTCATTGCCGATTGCACCGTCAATTTATCCGGTGGTCCGCGCGGATAGGTTGCATTTTTACGACTTTAGGGGCGAGCCAAGCAAGCCATTCGGATCGGTAGCATGTACCGATCCTTCGATAATGTCCACTCCACCACTATTTTCATCTCGGTTCAGTGGGTTTTATACATCTTATAGTATGTAGTACTAGGGAATAGAGGTTCATTTTACTAAATGATAAACGTTAAATTAACCTTAATTAGATTGCGACATTTACGAAATGCTGAGTGCTTTTGACATTTGACATTTGAGACTCCTTGATCGTGGGTAAAAGAAAATAAGTGTTTGAGAAATGATACCAAAGAATTCCGTGTTAGAAAAAGAAGAATGAAATACAGAAAATAGAATGAAATCTGAAGAATATCGCGGACAAGGACATCAAGGATACGGATCGTGGTGCGCGCGCTCCGTGGATACCAACCCCTCGTCAATTGCCCCCACTTAAACGATATCGTAGTTCGCGCCTAAAATCACTCTTTCGCTTTAGTGCGACGCGCGACCTTAAGGCGGAAGGATCACGTCGCCCTCGCCCCCGGGAAAGCGCGAGAAAGCTTATCGTCAAGTTAAAAGTGAAAAAATAGGCCACTCAAAACCATGATAGAAGCTTTTCCAACGAATTTACCTACACAAAAAACCTACAACGAATCACTCCAAACAAAATAACCAGGTTCATTAGGAATTCCTCTTTCCTAGTCCCCTCTTTGAAGAAAATCGAGACTCTATAAAGTCAGATGATCTAAAAACTAGAGGGTGAGAATTCAGAGGACAATAAATGAGGTCAAAATGGCAAACACGTGTAACAAGGAGAAGGGGAGGAACGTAGGAGTTACTTTGAAGAAATGATAATAGATGCCTAGGTGACAATTATGTTCAGGTAATTTATTTTAAATATCATTAGACGAACCACGCAGTCACAGATATTTTTAGTACATTGTTTTTCTTGCCTGTTTTTAAATTATCATTTATTAATTAGAATTAATGAAGGAGTAATGCGTTAATTATTCACAATAATCTTTTATGTACTATGTTTCTATTATGAAATGCAACTGCCAGGATGCAATCGACTTATATAATTTTATTCGTAATCGCCCCTTTCCTCTCCATCTTTATTTGAGTATAGCCTTCTCATGTAAATATATTATTTATAGAAGCACAAAATGTTATTATTAGATTATTAGTAACTTACTCTCACTTTTTAATTCAGTATAACCTCTCATGTACATAGATTATTTATGTATACAGAACATATAATTATTAGATTAATAACAACCCCAAACCCTTCTCGATACAAATTGTCTTTGATTTTTTAATTAAAGATTACCTGACAGTCTGATCATTACTGATAAAAAAATAAAATAGTAATCCTTATCTACATTAATTTAAAATGAATAACTAGATTTTGTGTAAACTTCTTCCTCACAACGGCATACATCTGTGTTCGATAAAATTTTCAAAATTAAATTTCTCTTACATTTTTACAACTCGAGCGCAAAACTCATGAATAATTTTTTGTAATTTGGGACAGGATTTTTTAAAAATACTTTGTTTTGGTTTATTTTTACGACTTCTTAGGCTTTGTTAGAAACGTTTGGATGTCCGTGCGTCATTTACCACACCTATACCTTTTGCAATATTTGTGCTAGAGGGTTAACATTTAGCATTGATGTTTACCAGCCTTGTTGTACTCGAAAAAAAAATATTCCCTTCCCCTGTTCTATTGTGGACTTTTTTTATTAATGTTTAAACGTTAAAACAAATTTTAAAAATTTTCCTTGGACCCCTATGCTGGAAGCTTTTATTTGAGTACGATTTCCCTCGAGGGTCGCTCAGAATAAAGTTCTTGACATGCAGAATTGCGTCAAAGAATAAAATTAGCTATGTTATATTGTTTTTTTTATATCAGTTGAGAAAAAAAAATTTTTAAAGTGAGGGAATTCAGTTTTTCATGGTTTAGAACTTACCGACCTCTTTTGAAAAAGTGACACAAAAAAGATTTTGTGGAACTATGTAAATTATCTAATTCAATTCCAGAAAATCGACAATTCAAACAAACGTGTGTGTGTGTCTTGTGTCGCTTGTGTGCGTTTGTATCAATGGTGATTTTAAAATCGTAACATCATGACAACATGGGTTTCAGATGTCATAAAAATTCATAAATCCACGTACAAATGATTGGAAATATGGAGAAATAAAATAAGTTTTCACTTAATTATATATCAGTAATAAATATCAAACTTCTGTTAAAGTTAGTCCATTTTCATTAGCATCGCATATTCAGAATTTGAACATTTTTAATTCAGCTACATAATATGTTTGTTTTAACAATTCATATATGTAATTCATTGACAATAATTCTTACAATAAATTATGATCCAAATCCCTGATATAATAATTTTACCAATATCATTCGATAAATATTGATGGTTTATATACAATCTTTTTCCCTTTATATTAAACAATTAAAATTTTAACATATCCTTCCAACACAACGTGAGTTTGATTTTTATAAGCATTTTTTATGTAAAAATCCATTTTTGGAAAAAGGTTACCTAGTCGGTAATCGACAGAGGTTAGGAAACGTATCTCAAGATTTTTTCTGAACAGTATTAAATAAGCTGCTACTCACTGAGTTATAACAAAAAATGTTTACTCATTTTTTTAATGCATTATTTTAAGATTTTTGTAAAGTTTTTCTCTCTTTTTTTTCTCAGTCAATGTTTTCTAATGAAGTTGTGTACTATGCTATGGTATTACTATATTTTCATATGTTTCATTTCATTACAAAACGTTTATAGATAAATAAAAAAGAGAGAAAAGCTTAAATACAACCCTTAAATTAAACTAAATCATTCATTTTTCTAAAAACACATGTAAATCTTTTGGGCCATGACTCAGTGAAAAATAAGGCTTTTTATTTTTATCAAACGACATATATTTGCAATAATCTAGCCTGCAAATACCATGGGAAATTGTATGGAAAATTGTATGGAAAACTATACGCAAAACAATATAGAAAACTATATGGGAAATTATACATACAGGATCCGGGCTCAAATAATTACTATATAGTTTCCAATATGGTTTCTGATATAGTTCCCCCCGTATAGTTACACATATTGCCTGATTTAAAAAATCTGGTCACCCTATTATAAGTAAACAAAAGCCTTTTTGTTCTTTTTGTCTTCATAACAATACTTTTTTTCCAAAAAATACCTATAGTGCTTATCTATAGGTATCTACCGCCTGTTTAAATTTAAGCTATTGACAAGTTTACTCAAATTCGTAAATGCTGTTCATGCTATAAATATGGACTGTAAAGGAAGTGTATATTCCTCGTCAGTATTGCTTTGGAGAAGCGAGCAGCAATAGAATTTCCAGTAGTCTTGCCCTTTGTAGTCCTGGATATAGCCAAGAGCTTAGGGCGGAACTGAGTCGATGCCGAACTAAGCTTTGCCTGCTAAGCCTTTAAATCGATTTGATCAAACTACTATGTGTATATATTTCATCGTTCTATTCGGTCATGCCAGAACTGCAAAAGCTTTCGACCGTAACTGAATTTAATTCCAACTTCTATTTATGTATCTATGACACATATAAATATGGCAGTACATTCTGACTTCAAGGGGGAACATTTTCTGGTTCAAGGATGCTGGGGGAAAGGGCGAAAAGCTTACGTGAACTTAGCAGGCAACTTCTGTCGTTTCATCCTCTTTTTATCTTCTTCAAACTGTTTTTACTTTTCTTTCTCGAAATTGTTATATTTTATGAAATAATTAGATTTGCTTAAAGAAAATTTGAAATAAATTCATTCAGTGATTGTGAACTTAAATATAAAAACGTTTCGTACCAAGGAAAATGTTTAGTTGTTTGATTCACCCACACTTTTTTTGTAACTGTTTGCTTGATCCGACCATAAACTTTAATAGGCGCAACGATATTTGTTAATATACGCTGCAAGATGTTTTTCAGGTGGCTCAAATTTATGAGAATTCGCTTGTGGATTCTATATTTTGAAGTTTTAGATCAAGGCACTGTCTGATATTAGGGAATTTTTCGTAAGACTATCCGCTCAACTATAAAGAGCTAGGGATAGTATTACCAAAAGTTCCGTAATACTTGACCTCGATGAGCTGGAAATGGGTTAGTCTGATGGAAAATTCCGTAATAGCAAACAGTACATTAGAGACATGTAAAAGTAAAATGAAATTAGTAGTCATTACAAACTAAAGTTCAGGAATAATTTACCTTAAAATTCATACTTCGCTGTATAAAGCAAAGTAAATATAGCCTAGATAAATAATGGTCAACTTGCAAAGAAAATAAATAAAATAAATATCTAATTTTATCGGTAGGATCTGAATATAGCTCTTGATATAAGAAAATATACGCATGTTAACATAAGATAATAGCATACTATAAAAATAGGTTAAAGGCCGTGTTTATTAATAATGATTTTTTGGAAAGTTATAGTAAACCTGATTGCAATTAAATTATGAATGTAATTAAACTAGAACATAACTATCTAAATATAATTCCAGAGTTAAAAAAAATATTAGTAAGTTTTCCGAAAGTCGTGAAAAATGGAATTAATTCTAAGTGGTCAGTGAACTGAGTATGTTATTATCTTATACAGGCAAACGTATATGTTCTTATGTAAATATCTACGTATATAAAGACTGCCCTATAAATAGATTTTTCTTTCATTTACTGTAGAATTTCTCTGTTCATTATCTCAGATATTTTATTTCTAGAGTAGTCGTAGGTCTGAAAAATTTCATTCAAAGACTTCAACAATTTTATTTTTAAAGTAATGCATACTGTCTAAGGAGACCACGCTAAAAATGTTTGAAATTTATTTTCTCCATTTGTAACAGCGAAAAAACTTTGCTAAACTTTTCACTAATGTAATTTGTATTAACAAAAATAACAAAGTTCTTAGAAAAATTTCATTAGGCAAACTTTTGCAATTATTATTAAAATCTGACTAAGCATTAAAAATAGAGTGGAAATATTTCGGCCAAGAAGCTAGTAAATTTTAAGGAAAATAGAATTTTGTAATTCTTTCTAAAAGCAACGTTTCTGCAGTTTGCTTCAGTTGAAGAAAAACTTGCCTTCTTTATTCCCTGATATTTTCTATTTAAAAATATATATCTGATGTGATACAATCGCGTAAATATAATTTTTGGAATGAAAAATGTTTCATATTTCTTATCAACAGCAGTTATTGATTATGAACGTCAACTCTTACACTTGTTTCTGTAAACAGTAATCAAAGGAATAAAAAAACGATGTATTTCTCGAATCTTCAAATCTAGGTCGCTATAAATAATCCATTTTTGGCATCGAACGTTGAGCCCAAAAGAACATTGAATCGCATGCAAATAGAATTTTTTATCTTGTTAATGTCATTATAGAATAGGGTAAAAAAATAAAGGTAAAAAAAAGGTAAAAAAAGTAAAGGGTAAAGAATAATAAATCTTATATTTGTGAATGATGCTTAAAAGGCCTTATTATTTCAAATTGTTTAATTTTACACTTTTTAGTATTTTTTTCTTTGAGTTAACAATATTGTATTACATGCAGTTGCGTACAGGTAATGAATACATATATTCTTTCTTCAACAAATTTGACTTTTGCCGTTCATTCTTCCATATCGCATCCAGACAGATTAAAAAATTGAGGGTCCGGATGCAGTAAGGGCACATAAAGTTTTCTCATGCCAAAACGAAGTCCCGTGAAAGTTGATTGCGCATCTTTTTTTCTTAAGACAAAAAGTTGTAACTTTTTTAGTCCAAAAATTAAAGCCAAAAAACTTACTTTTTTAAAAGAGTCGATTTTAATTCGTGTTTCACTTCAACTCGTGCTCTGTTCGTCAGTCTTTGGAAAAGTGAAGGCGTAGTGGCTCTTTGCCTGCTCTGTTGACCAGGAGTGGGTGAGGAGACACTAGAAGCACCAACCTCCAAGTGGATCCCGCTGGTAACATTTCCGTGTACTTGTTTGTTCATTGAAATGGCTGAGGTGCTTCCCCGAACGGGCGCCCAGATCTTCTTGGTTCGATCAAGCTTCATATTGAGGGCGTTAATACGCGTAGCCTATGTACAAATTCAGGAATGATGTAAAAATAATTTATCGTATAACTAGATAATAATGCGATACGTCAATTATGTAATAACAATATATTGCAAGTCATGAAAGTTCCATGTCTTCTAAAAATTGGAGTAACTCTTGAAATAATCAACATTTTTCAAAGTTCTACAGCTAGTTTCAGAGATAAGCCTCTATAGTATTTTACTAAATTGTTAAGATATTTTAAGTGTTTTTTCCCTTAGGTTCGAACTTGTTGCAAAAAAATTGGCAAAGCTTCATATAAATATTGTACTCACCACATAATTTACCAAATTGAACATTCATGTTTTTATAAATACTATTTAAAATTATTATTTGCAAGTTTTATCGTTATTTTTGTTATTTTTATAAGTATTTAAATATTTTCGTAATTTTGTGACTTTTTTTCATCAAATTTGATCCTAGGACGGAATCTAGAGACAAAATTGTACAAATATTTTAACAATTGAGTAAGAGCACTAAACACTAACACCAGAACTAACACTAAAATGAAACCAGTAGCTTCAACAAAAGGTAATTATTTTAAGAGTTACTTACATTTTTCAAAAATATCTCAGCCTATTAGACTTATTAGAACTTATTAGACGCAAAATTTTATTCTCTTTCGCACTATTATGAGAGGGAAAAAGTATGTTATTATTATAAAATTTAAGGTACTTTATCGTGTACATAATTTCAGCTGATAGTGTACACTGTAAAAAAAAGTTTGAATCTAACTTGGGGTACGGTTTACTGTGTAGAAAAAGGAAATTTTTTATAAAATTCGTTGCAGCAACCTTTTGACCCCCTTGCCGTGCAAGGTTGCTGCAGACTCAAGTGGCGTCGGGGGTTCGGATTAGTGATTAAAAGTAAACTTTATCTTTAGATAAGAATTTCAGGCAAATTGGACTAAAAATCAGGTACATTTAGCTTCTATTTAGATACATTTTACTGGATTGTATGCGAATCACTGTGTAATTTATGCATGATCCTTTATACGTTTTACTTGGTCCTTTTTTTAAATTTTCATGGTAACTCTAGACTGAAAGCACCCTAAGTAGTTTCCCTCCAACTTTATACCTCGAAATTAAAGTAGGGCTCGTACATAAATTAAGAGATATCGTGGTGAAGCTCTAGAGAATGATCGATCTTGGAATCGATCAATAACCTCTATCTCGTGAATCATGGTTAAGAGTCTAGGGTATTCCTCGGTGATATCAGTACTCGTAAATAGGTGCGACTTAGTAGACGTTTGTGCTGTCTAATGCTAACAATTATATAGCAATTTTAATTCTAGACTCATCCGCAATTTATATCCATCTTTCTTAAAAATACAGGCTTTAAATACCTCTAATGGATATAATGGATGTCACATATGATGTAACACTTATAAAAATTCGAATCATTATTCTGTTAAAACTATATGAAAAACCATAAACATTTCGACTTTTGTTAAAAAGATTTTTAAAGTGATATAAAGTAAAATGGTGTTTTCCCGAAATAATGGACAATTTCGGGTTCATAGAATCTGCGAAAGGAATTCATCGACGCAGAAATATCTTGTCAGCGAGAACATTAACTGCTGTCTTAGATCGTTTGACCGAGGTAAAGGAAACAATAATATAATTAGACGGTAGGAATTATTTCGGTGGTTCGTAAATAGGGCAGGATACGGGTCAACTTTATACGATATATAATAACGAAAAATAAGAAGCATTTAAAATTTTTTTCGTGATTCATCATTAGATGAAAATCTAAGAATGTGCAGAAAATATTCTTGTAATGCAATAATCAAAACGATGTATCTAGGCCTCGGTTTAAATACACCTAGGTACACGGCCTTGTCGAAAGGGATTATTCGTTATCAGAATGATAAAAGAAATAGTTACCAAAAATTAATTCTTAAAAAAAATATATATATATATATTTTGCTCTGTATTAGCATTAATTATTTATAATTATTATTCGATTAAGTATTCGATATTTTGATCCGATTGAAATTGACACACAGAGAAAAAGTTTTTAGTTAAGAAAATTGATCTTGTTTCAAGCCAGACAGGCTCACAGTCTTTGTTTGTTGACAAAATATTAGTTTAAATTAAGGTATAACAAAACCAAGCCATAAAAACTATACTTTTTATGTAGTTTGTCTTGTTGCAGGTTAAAGTAATTGATGACAGTCGCGGGTTTACCCTCACGGAGAAAAAAATCTAGTTAGACCTACTAAAAATCTAGTTAATGTAACTACTTGGCGTAGTAAAATATGGTCAAA
>JAAAKG020091564.1:0-16296 GCA_010014905.2 Druon quercuslanigerum | reverse complement strand
TTAATTTATTGAATAATTTTGTGGTTCTTTAAAATGAATCTAATAAACAAATGCATTATTCGGGCATTTGTCGACAGGCATGACATCTGGCGGCCAGGGGCGAGACTTAAAAGTCGAAATTTTAAGTATCGAGTTTATGACTAAAGTCTACTACGGGTTTTGAAGACAAGATAAAAAGTTTTATTATAAAAGTTCAATTCTTGAGAAGTAAACAGATTTTTCCACAAAATAAATGTTTAAATACGAAAATTTTCAAAATTCGCACTTCGAAAATATAGAGGTTGCGCTGGGTTGTGCTGGACGTAGAAAGAATTATTTTCCTAAACGCTTTTTACTCAGGTCTATATTCTTTCATGAAATACTAAGATTTCTTTTTTTGGAAAAAAAACAATTGTTTTTTAGTTTATTAATTTGAATATACGAGGACTGGCTATTAAATAACGAGACTGCGCGCCTAGAGGGCGCCCTAGAGGGATGGGGAAAAAACGAGTAGTGCGTTGGGTATCTGGGAATCTTTTCTATTCATGTACCAAAACACGTTTTCGTCACTATTATAGTATTTGTGCAGTAGTGGTTTCAAACGAACGTGTTTTTGTCTCGTGCGGAAAACCATGTGTGACGAAAAATAGGAGCAACGTATCAATCTTAAATTTCTCGTTAAATTGAAAAATACTCCGACTGAGTGCGATAAATTGTTGCAAGAGGCCTATGGGGACACTTCTCTATCTCGTGCGCGTGTGTTTGAGTAATGTAAGCGCTTCAGTGAGGGCTGAGAGAGCACTGAAGATGACCAGCACCCAGGTCGCCCTGTCACTGTTTCAACTTCGGAAACAGTGACCAAAATCAATCAAATTCGGCGTGCAGATCTTTGAATGAGCATGCGGATGATTGCCGAGGCTGTAAACGCTGATAAAGAAACGGTTAGAAAAATTTTACACGATGAATTACACTTGCCAATAGTCTGTGCGAAGTTGGCGCCAAAAAACCTGACTCCTGACCAAAAGCTCTTGCGTCAACAAGTCTGCTCAGATTTCCTTGAAAGGTTAGAAGAAGATCCCGGACTGATGGAAGACATTATTACTTGCGACGAAACGTGGATTTTTTAATACGATGTTGAAACAAAGCGGCAATCGATGCATTGGAAGACGCCTGAATCGCCCAGAATGAAAAAAGCAAAGATGTCCAAATCAAAATTCAAGGCAATGTTGATCGGTTTTTCAACATTAGCGGTATCATGATCACTCAATGGGTTCCAGAGGGTCAGACTGTCAACCAGACTTACTATTTGTCAGTTTTGGCAACACTGTGAGAACGAGTTCGTGAGAAACGGCCCGAGTTGTAGAAAAACAACTCGTGGATTTTGCACCAGGACAACGCACCTACCCCTCACGCGCTATCTGTGAAGCGGTATTTGGCCGTTAAACACACTCCAGTGCTCGCGAACGCGCCGTTTTCGCCAGATTTGGTACCGCGCGACTTTTTTTTGTTTCCAAAGATTAAATCTGCTTTGAAAGGGACCCGAGTTGAGTCGATGGAAACGGTAAAGCAAAAAACGGCAGAGCTCCTAAAGGCCCTCACTAAAGAAGACTTTCAGCACTGCTTCGATCAATGGAAAAAACCTATGAAAATGTGTGTGGCGAGAGGAGGGGAGTAAATTGAAGGGGAGCATTCGAATGTTGAATAATTTTTATAATAAAACCCTTTTTTGTAACCAGTCTCGTTATTTAATAGCCAGACAGATAAAAATATATGAAAATATATGGTTTTAATTCTTTTTTTAATTCTTTAATTTGTATGGGCCTAATAATTGAAATTGTTCAGTTTTAGAGATTTTTAGTTTCAAATTACAAATTGATAAACTTCAAAACTGCTTCGAAGTTCCCAGTTTAACTGTTAAAAATATAACATTTGACTTCACTCAATTAACTAATAATTTTAAAGAATGCGCTCTTTAAATTTAGGAAAAAGTACAAATTAAAAATTCATCTCTTCCAGTTAGATATAAACGCTTAATTGGACACATTTCTTTATTCCGATCTGAAAATAAACTAGTATTACAAATTTTCTTAATTCATTCGACAAAAAGTACAATAAAAAATTTTCTGTCTTTCCACTAAATCATAATTAAAATGTTCAACATAAATTATAAATCCTATTTCAACTTAATAAAAATTATAATTAAATGTTTTAAATAAAAATACATCCTTGTGAAATTCAGAGAATAATAAAATGAAATCAAATTTCTCCTATAAACAAAAGAAAAATTTACTTATTCTCATTCAGACATTAACTGCAAATTAAGAAGCTGCAAAATTAGGCATAGCTTTTTTATAATGTATCAAGTGGGTCACATTTAAGCAAAGTTTTTTTTTTTTACTAAAAGCATAGAAATTATGGTATGGACAGTTTTTTTGTGAAGGACAATTTATTAAA
This sequence comes from Druon quercuslanigerum, assembly GCA_010014905.2. Taxonomy (NCBI): domain Eukaryota; kingdom Metazoa; phylum Arthropoda; class Insecta; order Hymenoptera; family Cynipidae; genus Druon; species Druon quercuslanigerum. The sequence continues at coordinate 13,863 of JAAAKG020091564.1, read as the reverse complement.
TAATGATAACTTTTAGAAGAAGTTTAATCTATTTTACTGCTGAAATATGTATATACGGTCTTGGCCGAAAAAATTATTTAACAAATAAATAATTGTGCCTGCAGTAAACCCATCCACGGGGATTTTATGGGATTTTTTTCAGCTCTGCCTCATTAAAACAAAATTTTATTTTTCTTCTGAACCTTACAAGAAATCTTCAGAATGACTAAACAATATTTTCAAGTGGTTTATAATTACATTTAAAATTCAGTCAAAATCGTCTTAAATGCATTGGAATATTTGAAGTTCCGTAAATTCTGTAAAAATTTTTTGATATCCGTTAAGATCTACTAAAATCCAATGAAATCTTTAAATTTTTAATTATTAAGGGTGGACTATTTTAATCTATCCACTCCAAAATCTCCGGAAATAAGCGGTATACAAAAAAATTGTTCAGACAAAAGTTGTTCAGGACACTAGGGCACATCTTTCTGTAAAATTGGTTTTGACCTTGTGATCAATCTTCAAGTTTATTTGAAGGCTACATTGATTTTTTTACACGGGAACCCCTATTTTTGACATTCGATTCTGAAAGAGCGGGAAAATTCACGTCTAAAATGATAGTTAGAGTCAATTTTCACAAGGTCAAATAAAGGTGAAACCAAAGTCAAATTTAAAAAATTATGCAGAACATGATTTGTTTGTTTTATTACTTTAACACGTATGGGAAACAAAAAGCTGGGGTGGATTTGGGACCAAAAAACTTGATAACCTTGACCTTAAGCACAATTTGGAAGGTCATTAGAAGGTTAAAGTGTTTGTTTTCTTTAACTGATACACCCTAAACCAAAACCTTATACTCACAAGCTCCAAACCAACAAACTTCACATTTTGACCTTCGAATTATCTTCGAATTCGGCCTCAAGGTCAATGTGATCAAGGTCGTTGATCCCAAATTCACCCCAGCTTTGTACTGCCCAAACGTATTAAAAAAAAATAAAACAAAAAAATCATGTTTTACATAATTTTTGAAATTTGACCTCGATTTACCCTTTATTTCACCTTGTGAAAATTGACACTAACTACCATTTTAAACGTGAAATTTCCCGCTCTTTCAGAATCTAATGTCAAAAATAGGGGTTCCCATTTTAAAAAATCAATGTGACCTTTAAATAACCTTGAAAATTGATCTCAAAGTCAAAACCGATTTTGCAGAAAGATGGCCCCATTGACCTTAACAACTTTTGTCTGGAGATTATAGGGTGGATAGATTAAAGTGCCGACTCTGCATATTTTGGAATATTAGAAAAAACTTTGAAATAATTTAAAATTTTGTAAAACTTTTTAAAGTCGTATTCTACTCTGAAAGGCCAAGTGAAAGATATTCACGTGTTTTTTATCCCTTTAAAAATTATTTTACAAATTGCCTATAACAAACAAATAATATTTCTCATTATAATACTATATTCGCAAATATTATGGGATTTCTAAGTATTTACAAAAATATTAAATCGCTCGACTGTTTGGAGTTACTTGCTCCGGAGTTTGTTTTAGAAATATGTTTTTCTGTCTAAATTACCGCTAAGTTGTTAAACAAATAGTCAAAAGTCAATACTCAGTAATAGCTTTATTTAAAAATTAAAAATATTTATTACTTATACAAAAATTGTTTACTCTAGTAAAACCAATCATATGGACGCACTTTGTGAACACAGCTGTTATTTTCTTAAAGTAGGGGGAAGTTAAATGTATTAAGTAGGTAATTAAAATCTTTCCACTGTAAAAATTGTAAGGATATTGGTATAAAATTGGCGCAGTTTATTGGTAAGTTTCGCAATCTCATCTTGTTATTGTTTCAGTGACCGAAAAAAGGTTACGTAATACCTTTCTCTATTTATACTTTTTTTTCTCGTTTTATATTTCTATATTCTTCTTTAATTTACACAGCCCTGAATAGAGTTATATATGTTGACTAAGAAATTTAGAGTTTTCTGTTAATTTTTGTTAATCGTGACTTCCCCTGATTTAATTATTAAACTTTTACTAAGTTACACTAAGAATTTTAAAAATATGGAATTTAAAATATTGTAGACTCTATTCTATTTAGATGTTTTTTTGTAAAAAAGAAAAAAAAGTTTAAAAATGATTCATGTTTTGAAAAAGTTTGATTTATTTACTATCTTTATTATTAAAGGTAAAATGTAATTTGTTAACAATACTTATGATTAACGGCAGTTTTATACACTTTTTATTACTTGTTTCCGGAATTTTTCAAATTTTACAGCAATATATGTAAAACTGTTAAACTTTTCAGGTTTTTCATTTTTGATTAAAAAATATTAAAGAAATATACTTTTATAAAAACTAGGCCCTGCCCAACTAATTTCCCCACTAATTTTACTGAAAATTTAAAAAATAATTAATAATAAAGTAATTAAAAATAATTTCCTTTCTTTTTACTCGAGAGAAGCGTTATAAATACAGAATGTCTCTTCTTCAATTAAGAAAAAATTGAAAAGCTAGGTGAAATTGAATAATGTATAAGAAAAATTATTTTTGTCGAGAAAGTCGAATTTCACGTCTATTCTGACATAATAAGATTTTCGGCTATTTTTAATGGTAGAAATATCTGACAAGGACAGATTTGAAACATAGATAATAAAAAATAAAGAGTTATCGCATATGAAATATTTTGTAATAGATCATTAGAAGAATAATCACGCACGCTGTTAACTAAATTTTTTCTTACCACGTAAAAAATTTTCCCTCATTGATCAAAAATGAAGATCTTTTCTACTCTGATCCTATCATTGGAGGTTATCTTTAATTTTATTGGTGAATATAATCATATAATAATGCATCCATAATTCAAATACATTTTGTAAAAATACACAAATAGCCTGAAGAACCTTTACTTAAATTAAACGCAACATTTAGCCGCCCATGCTATTCGTCACGCATGACTGAGCATTGCACTCTAAAATTCTTTGAAATCTTGGAAATTTTAAAACAAAAAACACGAATTGTCGAATAAAAAAAATTTTTAATATGTAAGTTTAGGATCGAAATCGTTGGTAGATTTTTTTTATTTGTGCATTAAAAGTGTCCATGCACTCAAGCCTTCAAAATGTAGTGGTAAGTTTTTTCAAATTAAAAATAACGGCATCCAATATGGCGGCCCAAATAATAAATTTTTTCAATTTTTCCGGAACTTTTTCCTGCACTAACAATTTTTTTTAATATTGATGAAAATTAGTACAAAATAGTTTGTTTACGTCGCTAATTGAGAATCTGCTATCAGATTTTCAAAATTCAAGATGGCGGACCCAATATGACTGCCAAAAATGTCAAAAAATGGTTTACTTTTCATGAAAATGCATATAGGGGCTATTTTTTGGTCGCTGATTACGAATCTGTTATCAGATTTTTAAAATTTAAGATGGTGGATCTGATATAGCTGCCAAAAAATTCAAAAAAATTTTTGAATTTTTTGAATTTATGAATTTGTTAGCCGCCATATACTATATGCCGTTGCCCGGATTTCACCACGAGGTAGTGAACGTAATAAACAAAGCCTTTTCTTTTTTTTAAATAATTATTTTTCATAATAAAACCTTTTATAATTAATAATCCAAAAACTTAGTATAAGATTCTAACTTATTGATTCAGATTTTCAAAATTCAAGTTGGCAGATCTGATATGGCTTCCGAAAATTGTTCAATTTTTATAAAAAATTTTATCGAGGGGTTTTTTAAATAGCTGATTACGAATATGTTATCAGCTTTTTTAAGTTCAAGATGGCGGATCCAATATAGCTGCCAAAAATTTCAAAAAAATATTCAATGTTCATGAAAATTCGTATAATTAGTCGCTAATTACGAATCTGTTATCAGATTTCTAAATTTTAAGATGGTCGATCTAATATGGCTGACAAAGATTTCAAAAAATTGTTTAAATTTTTTGAAATTATGAATTGGGAGGTTATGGGTCGCGTTTCTTAGCCGACATATGTCGTATTATGTGTCGTTGTCCGGCTTTTACCACGAGGAGGTAAACGCAGTAAAGAAGGCCCCTTCTTTTTTTTAATTTTTTAAAATTAGTCAAATTTTTTTTATTTTTATTAATTTCTTTCATAATAAAACCTTTTAAAATCAATAATCCAAAAACTTAGTATTAGATTCTAACTTATTTATGATAAATTAAAAAGCAGGGTGTGCATGAAAATACATCTACTTATTTTATCCATTTAATTGCTAGGCGTTAAAATAAATATTTTAGCTGCTTAGGAATCTCGTTTTTTTCATTTGAATATCTTCATGAAAAATGAAATTTTTTTAAAATTTTAGGCAGCTATGTTGTATCCGCTATCTTGAATTTTCAAAATTTGACAGAAGATTCGTAATCAGCAATCCAAAAAAACCCTTCCATACAATTTTGAATGAAAATTAAAACATTTCCGAAAATTTCGGCAGTCATATTAGATCCGCCATTTTGAACTTTGAAAGCATGATAGCAGATTCACAATGAGCGACTCAAAACACCATCTTGCACTCATTTTTATTAAAATTGAACAAAAATTGTTAGTGCAGGAAAAAGCAACGTAAAAATAAAAAAATTTGAATTTCGGCTGCTATATTGAATGCGGCCAGGTTCAATTAAAAAAAACCAACCACTACATTTTGAAGGCTAGAATGCATAGACACTTTTAATGCACATATAAAAAAAATCTACCAATGATTTCGATCCTAAAATTACATATTAAAAATTTTTTTTCATTCGACAATTTGTATTTTTTGTTAAATAAACAAATGTAACTTCATGAATATGCATTTTTTAAGTTCTAACTTCAGCAGTCGAAAGTTCAGACAAATCTACGTCAGAAATAGGTATTGTCAATTTCTTCTATGAGAGTTTTGTTAGTTAACAGAGCTGTTGAAAAAAATCTTAAAAATGTGTCCAGTCAAGACATAATGGGTTAAAATATTTTCAATTATTTGAAATTAAGATAAATTTAATCTCATCAATAATGTAACATGTTTTTAAAAATTCAAAAAAAAATTTCTTCATAAAAGTCCCATCGAGGGAACTATATTTAAGGAGGACAAATTATAAAGTGTAAAATATAATATACTACTTTTATTTATTTTATGCATTTTTTGCGCAAAACCAATGCAAATCGTACTCACGAGATGCATTTAAAAAAATGTTTGGAACATTTGTAAATGGTTAAAAAAAGTTAAGGACTTTTCTCTTAAATAAAGTCTGGTTGAGATAACGACATTTTATTTGATAGACTGTTTCATGAAGCACAAATATCTCACAAGGACAGATAAGCCATGATATAAGAACTATAATAAATATGATATACAAAATTTGTAATAAAATCATGATTTTTCAAGTAAGCCTAACGATGCATAAATTTTTTAATTTGTTAAATTTACAAAACTACTGAAATCTTTATAAATTATTAGAAGAAAGGAAAAAGGAAAACTTAATGATGATATCAGTAATAAAAAAATAAAGAACATCTCGTCAAGATTTCATTTTCTTTGATGCTGATTGATTTAAATTCTAACTACAGAGCATAACAAGTTGGAAAAATATTTAAGTATGAATTTTCCAGAATTAATTATCCAATTATTAAAAAAAATTACTAATAAATATTTATATCGAGTTGATGATTTCCATTAATTATAAGATCTGAGCATGCAGCGTTACTATGCATTCATAGCAAGCTCAGTCTGAAACTAGCCTGAGAGTCCCATTTAAGTAACTTCCATTTAAGTCGTTCCCAGAATTTAAAACCTCGGAATTTTGTTGATTCGGGGACTGGGGGACTGATAGGCGGTACTCAATCTTGCTTGACAAACAGCAGCGCAGCAACAAAGTGGAAAGTACCTTCATAGCGTTAGTAGCATGATCTGTGAGCATGCGTCTAAATCCAACAAGCCATTTAGCACCAAGCTTGAAACGGCACTTAAAAGGGGTTGCCAGTCTATTTTGTTTTAAAGGTCTTTTTTTATGCATGAAATGGACAGAGTTTTTTAATTTTTTAATTATTTTTCTCCAAAAAATAATTGATGTAGAAAATAGTTATAGCTTCTTCTTTATAGAAGCGGCTACCAACAAAATAGTTCACATGCAGATTTGCAATTTTTCGCAACACTGCAATTTATAGATACACTCTCACTTCTATCTTTAACTTTTTTCTGGTTTTTTCAATTCAGATTTCAACTCCTATGAATTTTGAATATTGTAAATCGTTTGACTGATTTAGAAATTCAGAACAATTTTTCGGAATTTTCCTCTCGTACTTTAGAAAAGTGTAATCGTCTGCTTCTCGTTGCAGAATTAAGTTCACAGTCCGTGCCTGTACGCAATAAATCACCAGACAGATCTCCTCCACTTGTAAGGTCCAGATCCAGGTCTCCTTCAGCGGGATCTTCTTTGCCAGACACGTCTACCTCTCCAAGGCTTCCTCGTCCTACCAGGTGCATGGTTCCACCCACCAGGCTTCCTTCTTCTAACGGAAAAGGATATAAGCTTGATCAAATTCAATTCGTTCGGCTTATTTCTCAAAACAATCCGAAGAGGATATTCCAACTGCAAAGATACTCTTTTCCTCCCGATAGACGACTATTGTTGAGAGTAGCACATAATATCTACGACCCTGTGCCAACTCAAGAACAAATAGTTTTATTAACATCTGATGATGAAGTATTTGCAATATTAGAGACTCCTAATGTCCTTGCTGGAATCTATATCCGTTTGCAAGGTGAGTTAAGACGGGCTAAAATAAACGTAAAAAGCAAAAAGGTTTTCGAAATGACCATGAAAGAAGTAAATGAAACTCCGGTAGGGATGTATCGTACAATCAGAAAACATTATAACATAGAACGGGAAAAACTTGTGTAAATTAATTTCGTTTTTAACTCTTTAAACATTCATTATTTAGGTTCCGAATCTTATAATCTGAAATATTTGTTTTTAAGTCCTTGATTTTTAAATTGTTAGGAATATTACATATCTATAAATGTATTATTTTCTTAGGTTTAGGTAATTGACTATTTAAATATAATTATAAATGTGTAGCTTTTATTAATGCTTATTTTTTAATCATTTAATTTTAATGAGCACAATAATTGAACTTGTTTAGCCTTAGAGATTTTAAATTTCACACCAATTTGCAAATTGCTGACAACTGCTTGAAACTTTTACAAATTTAAATATTTTATTTTGAAATATTGTCTGATTTTGAAGTCCTTTCAGGACTTTTTGTATAACAGTGCAATCTTATTTACTTAAATTTAGACTTAAAAATTTATGTAAAAAAAATCGACTTTTTTCGAAATATGTGTTGTTTTTTTTGAATATACACTTTTACCTTTTCATTTAACTTTATAATAACTAATTGATATTGAGAGAGCAAGGCATCGATAAAATAAAAGTTATTCTAGATGAAGCTACTAAACGGTTGATTTTGTGTACAAATAAGCAATAGTTGAAAATTATAAATATATAGAGAGAAAATGAATGATGGATAAAAACTGATTTTATATAGTCAGAATGTCCTTGATGGAATCTATATCCGTTATAAAGGTGTTAAAATACGGGCAATTTCTAAATACTTAGTTAGGAACGTTACATATTTATAAATGTAAAATTTTCTTAGGCTGACGTTGTAGACTAGATGCAAATAATCAGAAATATCTAGTTTTAAATGTTTTTTTATTATATAATTTTTATGGCCATAATAATTAAAATTGTTCCGTATTGGAGATTTTCAATCGCAAATTTTGAATATTGCTGACTACTGTTTTAAGCTTCTACAATTTTTAATATTACATTTTTAAATAGTCCTTTATTTTGTGGTCCCGTTAGGACTTGTTGTTAAGAACGCGATGTCTTTTGTGTGCAATAAACTTTTGTTAATGTGTCATTCATAGAATTCAAGCAGGTATTTCTTTTTTTTTCATACCTTTCCTCATAGTTTTAGACTGTCCCTTATATTATATACTTGATACTCAAAACTTTTTACATTTCCAATAGTAGAATTTAATGTGAAAAACTATTTGAACTAATTGTAGTATACAAGATTTTTTAGAAAAGAAGCTACTAAGAAATCAAATCAAAAATAATAATAGGATATTAAAATGATCAGAAAAGTTAATTTTTTCTAATACTTTAAGGTAGTACCTTATATCGGGAACATTTTTTCTTATTCTTTAACCAATTTGCTTCACACCTGTTTCTTTTCCTGCCTCAACCCATATTTAGAATCTTTTTATTTAAACAAACTTAAACTATCCTTAACAGAATATTATATGCTAACACTTTTTTACAATATTGCTTCTGTGAATTATGTTCGTTAGGAGAAAATTAAAACAAAAATATGCTCTTTTGTTTTGGTGGCCGGCTTGAACTTCCAATCGTCCGCTGCAAAGGTATTCGCAAAAGAAAATCCGTTGCAGTACGCTGAAGACGTCTCACTGTCATTCCGCCCGTGCACGAATACATCGAGCGAACCAATGACATACAACCTGTCGTGCTGCTTTCGCCTGAACACTGACCTCACACACGTGTACGCCGCTATCAACACCAACTCGCAACGTCCTTAAGTAAGTACCGCCGCGGACCGCAGCAGCACGTCATGTCGCACGCGATTGGTTGATTTTATGGGTGCGTGCGCGGATTGCACGTCTATGAGACGTCACCAGCGCACGGAAACGAAATTCTTGTGCGACTACCTTTATACAGACGTTGATATTGCAGGACGTGCTAGCACGTATACGGGAAAGCGCTGAGATTTTAAATCAGTTGTGACTTCAAAATCATAATACATAATTGCCTAATTTTTTTTAAAAAGCTTCCTTGAATCCTGACAAAAGTTTAGATGACCGTTGATTTTAATGTTCTGAAAATTTATGTAACTCACGAAGCGTTTCAAATCTTTAATATATAATTCACGCCATACGAACAATAAAGATCGCTGTAAATTTTAAATGACAACTAATTAAAATTCTATAAAGACATCTATTTTCTTTGTATGAGGGTGCATATTTTCTGAAATTTGTATTACAAAAATCGTATTTTGCGATTGCAGAAAAAAGTAACATTTTCTTGATCATTTCAAAAAATAATAATTTTATCACATTTTTTAATAGGACGAAAAATATGCACAAAAAAATTTTATATTTGAATATGTTATTAAAAATTAAAAATTGACCTAAAAAAACCCAGGGCCAACTGAAACGACGGCGTTTCTAGCGCATCTCCTTTTGATCGCCAGCGGTGCAATTCATTAGGAACTCAAAATATTTATACATTGCTTAAAAACTCAAATATTAAGATCTACCTTTATTTTAACGTGGTGATTTGGAATTAAGTGTTACTGCTAGCTGTAAGTCTCAAAAACACGTCGCATTCAGAAGCTAATTAAGCATTCAAATCAAATAAAAAACGTATTCCTTCGCTTTCCAAATCAACTATATTTCTTTAAATTTGTAATTTTTTCAATATAATCAACTTTTTAATATTGTATATACAATTGTATTTCAAGTTATTTGTAGAAAAGTGTCTCGTTGTCTCAACCTTCGGAAGTTATTATCGTCCTTGTTTCGAAATCCTAGATTTAGTTGAAAATCCAGAAGCCTCTTAAATCATTATTTTTAACAAGAGAAGTATCCTTCTTTTAGGATATATTCACATTGTCAAACTTTTTGTATATTTCATGAAATTTAGCATCTTTTATATTCTAATCAGATAAGGTATTAGATTTTTGTAAAATTCGACACATCTAGTTTTTGTCTGTATTATGTATGTATGCATATCTGTGTGCTTGATAATTAAAAAAAAATGAAATTTTGGATTGTTACGGATGTTCAGAGTATTCAAAAAGACGAACAGTTCATCCTTATTACTTTTCTTTACAAAAAAGTGAAGGAGCATTTTAAGCCAAATAATGCACGAGCAATTAAATCAATTAAGGTCACGACAGAGATAACGCTGGATCAATCAAAAAACTCTTATCTTTGCCTGGTAAATCTTAAGCTCGGATAGAAAATATGTCAGAAATTTTTGAAGTGTGTTGAAATTCGTAATAAGTATTCGTCATTGATTTACCTTTATTATGATACACCTAACGTCAATAGAACTTACTCAATCAGATATTATAATGATTTATATTTATAATTCATAAATATCTTGATAATTAAGACGAAACTTGCATTATATAAAAGTCCTGGAGCAGGAAAAAGTCAACGTTTTCTTAACTTTCATCTGAAGGTAAGTGTAAACGTCAAGTAATCCAAAATGCTTAGTCAGAAAAACAAAGCAGGTAATTTAATACTAATAAAAAAGAAAGAAAAAAATTAGGGTAATTAATTTTAACAAATCAATAAACAAATTTAAAACTGCAATCACATAAAAAAACAACCCTAACGGTTTTAAACATAAAGATTAGGATATACTTAATTTGACGATGATTTTATGAACCCTAAATACACTTTTTAATCTCTGAAATTATTAAAATTAAATTGTGTAGATCAATAAAACTTTCAACACAGCTTCCTAAAAACTTCAATTTTTCACTTGCGTATTCATAAATATGTATTCACAAATATGTTTTAAACCTTCTTGAATTTTTTCCTAATATTTTGTCAAATCTATTAAAATGTGAATATTTGCTCTAAAATATTTCACAATCTAATTAAATTTGGAATTTAGGTATTAAGGAACTGGTATCATATAATTTATTATATGTTGGGAATTTTTATTTTTGAGGAAGATGATTTCTTCCCCCTGATTAAAACACTACATTTTGTTGATATTTTGAGCTAATTTGAAAATATTGCATAAAAATATGATTATGATTTGAAAAATTAATTAATTTGCTGCTATGAAAGTAAGCATTAATAGGTGTAAATAGGCTTATGAATTTATGACTTTTCAATATTAACACTACAAATTTCACAATGAACATATATTGTAAATTTCTATAATTTTTTTATATCTACGAGAAGAACCAGATTAATGGAATACGAATATTTCAGCACAATAAACCTTTCTTCAGTAATTACTCTTACGAATAGTAAAACAAATTAGAAGAACGAACGAGATAGCAAGTAGTATATGTATACTTAAATTTCTTGTGAAAAAGTGATTGGTTAGAATACTCTAGAAAAATTTTAACACAGTATCTTCTGGCCGGAAATATAATGAGGGTTGTTGGTACTATCTTCGCTGTAGCCGCTATCATTAGTTATCTTGGTAAGTATATAATTTAATAAAATATAATATAATGTACATTAGATTAATTTTTGTGGCCTTTTTTGCTAATTTGTTATTTAACTTCGCAACCATATAAATTTTTCCTTTAGTTAAAAAATGACTTCACATTTTTGCAGCATGGGAAAAAATTAACAGGTTGCTCAAGGCCATTTTAGAAAAAATTTTCATTCCTAATTAGGCTTTTTCAGATTTTTACAATAAAATTCAAAGGTCGCTCAAAGTCATTTGGTTGTGCAACTTTTTATTTCGTTTAATTTTATGCGTTTTTTTATCTAGAAACATTTTCAATGTAATAATTGCGTCAAACAAATAAGGCCACTGGTTTGATTACTGTGTGTCTTACTTTAAATTGAAAATAGAGAAAGTTAAAAACATTGCGATGATGTGGCTACATCAATATTTGATCAGGATTAGTTCTCGTGTTGCTGTTATAAAGAATTAACTGTCGTAAAAAATAAAAAGGAATAATGATTTAATTTATACAAAGAAAAAGAAATCTCATGTTAGTTCGCAAAAATCTACCATCCGATAGGCAAGTCAAAAATCTAAAAAACACTGTGAGTTAAATATTAAATTTTAAAAAGCACAATTCATTTACGTTACTGAAATAATCAATAAATATCCTTAATTTAATAAGGAATCAGCAATTTTGCCACATAATGGCTTTGAGCGACCTCTCTACATATATATTTTTTATTCCTGAAACCTCCTGCCTCAACCTCTCGATCCGTTTCCTTTTGTTTTGGGTTCCTTATGAAGAGTGATTTTTTTTCGTTCCAAAATTACCCCCCTATTCCCCAATCCATGCAATCAGATCTTTGGCATCAGAACTAACCTCTCCTCTTTTCCTCGGTTTATTCCTTTCTCGTTCTTTATCCTTTCCCTTCTCCTTCTCTTCTCCTCACCTGTACCAACCTACAAAATCTAAAATAAATTTTAATACTGTTTTTCGTTTTCTTACTGTTTCGCTTCTATTTTTCATTTTATCTTCTTTTTACATTTACTATTACTTTCATTGCACACCTTCTCACTCCGAACACTTCCCCATTTAGCCCATTATTATCATATCTCAATATTAAAAATTTCCTCAGAATCCTTTGCCTCTATTTTGTTAACCTATTGTATTCCAAAGTACTACACTTAAGCTTCACTTTTTGCATTTTTCTCCTTTCTTGCTGGCATTCAAATGCCCTTGTCTTTTAAGATCCCCCCACCACCGGTAAAACGTTTATTCCTATCTTCCTCCATTTACTTCCTGTTTCATACTCTATGGCAGGTTATCTACTTCGTTATCGTAAATCCATACCACCCTACCACCTTTCTTTCTCTCTGCCCATGTTTTTTCCTTGATTAGCCATTTTCTTTTCAATTCTCCAATTTTTTCTTCCCTGTTCTTCCTTCTCTCAACCTTAATCAGTCTCAAACGTACTTAAGCAACTTTCCTTATGTATACTCGCAAGACACTGTCTCGCTTCTTCCAAATCCCCTTTCTCTTTCACCTTATACTCATTTCTTGTTTCTATATTCCTTACTTTCTTCCTGACGACAGTTTTATTTTCCTTCTCCTAATACCTTATACACTTTCTGCCTATTCCCCATGCTTTTCAATTTGTTTCAGAAATTTTCTTTCTTCTCTTTCCAGAATTTATCTGATTCCTTTGGTTTCTCTCTAACGTTTTTTTTTTTTTAACTTCTACGCGTTAATTATTATATATCTTTGTAAGAGGTTCTCATTTTCTGAAAACACTTCGATCATTCCTATCTCTCTCGGCCGTTCTTGATCTTTTCTTGGCTTTTTTAATCTCATTGCCACTTTCGATATATTTCACACCCAACTATCTTTTCATTTTATCATCACTCAGTTTCCCCCCTTAATTAAACACGTTCTCGCTACTATTACCCCTTACCAACTGTTTCCATTTATGTAAGAAATCTTTTAACACTAGAATTTGCAAATTGAATCCACCCAGTGTTTCTTAATCATTTGGCCTTGTGTACAGAAAGGTCTACTCCAGGTTCGTAGCACTGGTTACCCCAAACTTGCGTAGATCATTCGCTCCGAAGCGTGGATGATATATTTTGCTAAACTCCGCAAGCGCGGAGGTGCGCCGCAAGCGCCGCGTGTGCAGAAAGGCTCGACTATACTGTTGTTTAAACGGTTCGGCCTGTTCGAGGTAATGGTTCTCCAGAATGAGTGAAGCCGTTGTACTAAACAAAATTAGCGCTCTTTAATGTGCGTTTGGCGCGAAAATTGTACGTCTTGGGTAAGCGGCTCTAGCAAACTTCTCTTCATGTAGGCATTATGGCAAATACAGTTTACGCGACAAATGCAAAGATTGTTCTTGTAATATTGAGTGACCTCTTTCAAGGACGCATAAAACACATTATAAAGAACACTTAGTAGAGGACAGTATATCATCTTGCCTAAGTTAAACAGAAGCATTTTAAGAAAGAGATGCTCAGTTTGCTGCCAGCATTTTCATTTGCAATACCTTCCCTCGTTTTGCTACCACTGTCCCTACACGGAAAAAATTTGTACTTGAGGAATTACTGAACTAATTACGTTGTGGCGGATATGAGAAAAATTCGGTGAAT
>JAAAKG020091553.1:0-16297 GCA_010014905.2 Druon quercuslanigerum | reverse complement strand
TGTAGATTTTAACATTTTTCTGATATTGAAATAAAAATTTGAAAAAATTTTATAAATATAAATATATAAAATTATTATTATTATTATTATAAATTTTATAAATTAGGAATATAAATATTAATAAAATAACTTGTAGCTTGAACAGATTTTACTCAATTTTAAATAAAATGTAGATTTTTGAAATTTTCTGATATTGAAAAAAAATTTTGAAAAAATTTTATATATATAAAATTTATCTTTTTATTAATCAAAAATCAAAAATAATAATAAAATAATGTGAAGCTTGAACAGATTTTACTCAATTGTAAATAAAATGTAGATTTGTTAAATTTTCTGATACTGAAATAAAATTTTGAAAAAATTTTATAAATATAAATGTATGAAATTAAACTTTTTATAAATAAGAAATAAAAATAATAAAATAATTTGAAGCTTCAACAGATTTTACTCAATCTTAAATAAAATGTAGATTTTCGAGATTTTCTGATATTGCAATAAAAATTGAAAAAATTTTATAAATATAAATATATAAAATTATAAATTTTATAAATTAAAAATAAAAAAATACAATAATTTGAAGCTTAAACAGGTTTAACTCAATTTTAAATAAAATGTAGATTTTTTACATTTTCTGATATTTTAATTCAATTTTAAAGTTTCTTAATCATTTTAAAAAGTTTTAAGAAAATAAAATCTTTTTCCTAAGCTGCCAGGGAAAATTAAAATTGATTTTTTATTTTGAAAAGGTAATCCAAGACAATATTTAAGAAGATTTTAAAGTCATATTTTTTAATTTTGTAGGATTAAATTTTTTGAAATCAAATAAGTTTAATAAATATTTAAAAGTTTAGAAAATTTACAAATATAATTTTATACCTAAAATGATTTCAATGAATTTAAAACAAAATTTAAATTCTTGAAGATTTTAAGAAGGATTTTAAGCATTTTAAAAGTTTTCAAAAGGATAAAAAACTGTTAATCAGATTTCTGAGCAAATTTATTATCATTTCTTATTTTATAAAATTTTGGTTAAGAAAATGTTATAAAAGATTTCAAAACATTTCACAATATTTTTAAAATTGTATAAAAAGAATCTAGGAAACTTTAAGCCTTTTTTATTAATTAACAGCATTTTTTCAATTTTAGGAAAAATGCCTATCAGTTGAAAGGACATTTAGAAGTTTTTACAAATTGTCAAAAAGGATTTACAATTTCAAAAAAACTTACAACAAAATTTAAATTTTTAAAGATTTCGCAATAAATTTTTGAAGTTTAAAAAAATCTTTGTAATGTTTTAAGAGAATAAAAAAATCTCTCAAGATTACTGAGAATATTTAAAGTGACTCCTTATTTTAAAAAATGAATTTGAAGAGAATATTTTTAAATATTTTAAAACATTAAAAAGATTTCCAAAATTGTCAAAATCGAATCCCGAAGATTTTAAGACTATTTTAGGAATAATTCGAATGTTTAAAAATATTTGTTAGAATTTAAGAAGTTTTGAATAGTTTAAGAATAATTTAAAACTTTCAAATATTTACAAAATTAATCAAATATTTTAAAATGTTTTAAGCGACTAGCAGTCTTAAATATATTTTAAATTATCTCGAATTTTTGCTTAATTTGTATAACAAATTTTTTTATGCATTTTTGGACCACCCCATTATAAATCCTTTACATTTTCGACGTTTTTAAATATAAATCCATGCACAATCGGATCAAAATTCTTATTAAAAAAATTGTTTTAAATTGAAGAATCGTGAAATTGAATAATGATTTCAAATTAAAAATGTAGAAAATAGGAAAATGTCAAAGCCTTGCAAATTTATTATTTTAAAATTTGATTATTTAAAAATTCTGAGGAACTGAAATTGTATGATTAATAATTAAAAGCATTCAAAATTAAATAATTAGGAATTTAAACTTTTGAATTTAAACAATTCCAAATCCAAAGCGAATCATTTTTAAATTGCTAATTATACTTTCAAAAGTTTAATCAATTAAACTTTAGTTGCAAAACTAACATTTAAAAAATTAACTAAAAATCGAAAAATTTATTATTTTTTATATAATACAAAAAAAAAGATTGCTGTATTGTGATTCCATTTTTTGAAATTGTATAATTTTAAGATTTGATTGATATGAAATGTTTGAATATTTAATAGCGAAATGGTCTTGTCATTTCCAATAATTATTTGAATTTGAAACTAAAATATTGCGAAATTTTAAAATTGAATGATCGAAAATGACTCTAAAAATTAATTTAAGAAAAAAAAATTAGTTTCAATGCCTCAGATTAAATTATTTTATAATAGTGCATTCAAAGCCTTAATTTTAAAATAAAATTATAGAAATATTAAAGATGATAAATATATGATCAAGTATTTATTATGAAACTTTAAATTTTAATTATACTAAACACTTTAAAAGTTATATGCTTTCTAATTGGGAAGTTTAAAAAAATTAAAAAAAGCTCGAATTATGAAATATGGGTAATCTCCTGGTGCATTATTTCTCTCCCAACTTTATCCCGGTTTTCTCCCAGTGCAAGTTTCTCCCGATTCTCCCGGGCCGGTGGACACCCTGATCTTAAATAAATTCGAGTTCGCATTTATTCAGATTGCAAATTTGATTCTAAGTGAGTCGGATTTATTCGGATTCATTTTTAGGGTTAGGTAGTTTCGGGAAAGTATAGCAAATGAGGAGAGAGAGAAAGAAGGGAAAAAGAGGGATGGGAAAGTATGGGAAGTGACAGGAAATCAGGAGAGGGAAACTAGGAAAAATGAATGGATGAGCAGTAGGGGAAGTAAGCATAAATGAGAGAAAAGTAGGGGAAATTAGGGGAGGGAATGTAGAAGTGAGGGGAAACCAGACAGTAAGGAAACTTATAGGAAAATAAGGAGTATAAGTGAAGCGGAAGTGAAGGGAACCAAGCGTGGAGGAAGTAAAGGAAAATTAGAGGAGGGAAAGTAGAAAATTTAAGGGGAGGGAGAGCAGGAAAAATAGAGGGAGGGAAAGTAGGGGAAGGAAGTAGAGGAAAACAGAGGATGGGCAGTCGGGAAATGAGATAAATGAGTGGAGGAGAAGTGAAGAACGCAAGATCTTAAGGTAAAATTACGGAAGGGAAAGTAGAAAAAGAAAGGGGAAGGAAATAATGGAAAATGTTAGGGAGTGAAAGTAGGGAAAATAAGTGGAGGGCAAGCAGGGTTAGGGGATGGAAAGTAGAAACAGAAAGAGAAAGGAAAGCACGGAAAAGTAGAGGAAATAAGTGGAGGGAAAGTATGGTAAAATTAGGGGAGGGAAACTAGGTAGAAAAAGGGGAAGTAAAGAAACGAAAATAAAGGGAGTGAAAGTAGGGGAAATAAGCGAAGGATAATAAGGGTAAACGAGTGGATATAGGGTAGTGAACGTGAGGATAAATGAGAGAAGGAAAAATAAGGTATATGAAGAGAAATTAGGGGCGAGAAAGTGGAAGTGAGAGAAAATCAGAGAAGGGAAAATGGGGAAATTAGGGGAATAACTGAAGGGGAAATAAAGGGAAAGCAAGGAAATTATCAGAAAATCAGGAGATTAAAAGCAGAGGAAATATGTGGACGGTAAGTAGGGTAAAATTAGGGGAGGGAAAGTAGATAAAGAAAGGGGAAAAGAAGCACTGATAATATATCGAGTGAAAGTCGGGGAAATAAGCGGAGGGGAGTAGGGGAAATGAGTGGATGGAGGATAGCGGAAGTGAAGAGAAATTAGAGGAAGAAAAATAGGGTATATGAAGAGAAATTAGGGGCGAGAAAGTAGAAAACGTGTAGGAAGGGAAATAAGGGCAGATATAGGGAGGGAAAGTAGGTAAAATAAGGGGAGAGGAGGTAAGGAAAATAAAGAGAGTGAAATTAGAGGAAATCAGAGAAGTGACGGTAGAGTAAATGAGGTAAATAAGTGGAGCGCCAGTGAAGGTAAAATTAGTGAGGGGAAAATTAGGAAAGGAAAAGCGGAAAAAGTGAGGCGAGGGAAAGCAGGAAAAAACATAGGGCGGGAAAATAGGGTAAATGAGTAAAAAGGTGGAGTATAGGAAATGAGTATATGGAGAGTAGGGGGAATAAGTGTATGTGGAGTGAGGGAAATAAGCGGAGGAATAAGTAAGAGAAATGAGAGGAGGGTAAGTAGAATAAATGAGATGAATTTAGAGTAGGTAAAGTAGGAGAATTTAGGGAAATCAGAAAAGTGAAGTTAGGGCAAATCAGAGAAGGAACAGTAGAGGAATTGAGGGGAATGATTGGAGCGGAAGTAAAGGGCAACAAGGACATGTGACTCGTGGAGAAATTCGGGGAGAGAAAGTAGAAAAAGTGACGGGAGAGCAAACAGGGAAAATATAGGGAGGGAAAACAAAGTGAAGGGAAACAATGGCAGGAGAAGTAGGGGAAAATTAGGAAAGGGAAAGTAGAAAAGTTAGGAAAAGAAAAGCAAGGCAAATAGAGGGAGAGAAATGAAGGAAAATAAGGGAAAGGAAAGTAATGAAAAATCGAGAAGAGAAAGTAGGAAAAGTGACAAGAAATCAGGGAAGTGAAACTAGGGAAATGAGTTGAGCGGGAGTAGGGTAAATAACAAAGTATGAGAGGAGGGAAAGCAGGGTGAGTGAGGCAAAATTGTGGGATAAGAAGTAGAAGTGATAGGAAATCAGGATAGGAAAAGTAGAGGAAATCAGAGGAGTGACGGGGGGTAAGTGACGAGAATGAGTGAAGCGAAAGTGAAGGGAAACAAGGGTAGGGTAAGTAGGAAGAAAGTATGGAGGGAAAATAGGATATTTGAAGGGATGCATGGAACGAAGGGGCAATAGATGAAGTAAGGAGAAATATAGTAGACGTAATGGAAATAAGTGGAACGGGAGTAGGGGCAGGGATGTGATATGTGGCGAGAGGAAATGAGAGGAGAAAACGCAGGGGAAATTAGTGGAGAAAAAGTGGGAGAAGTAAGGATATATAATGGGAGAGAAAGTAGGGAAAATGAGTGGACGGGCAGTAAGGGTAAATCAGTTGGGGAATTAGAGGAAGTGAGAAGAAATAAGTGGAAGGGAAGTAAGGGAAATAAACAGAAATTAGGGAGGGAAAGTGAGGGTAAATCAGAGGATGGAAAGTAGGGGACGTGCGGGGAATGAATTGATTGGAAGTAGGAGAATTGATGTGAAATGAGGGCAAATGAGGGGAGGGAGGAACGTAGAAGAAATAATGGGAAATTATTAGAGAAGTGAAGGAAGTACGAAGAAATGAGCGGAATGAGTGGAGCGGAAGTACAAGAAGTAGGGTGAAATGAGGCAAGGGGAAATAGGGAAAGTAAAGCGAGAGAAAGTGTGGGAAGTGAGGGCCGGGGAAGGGAGAAGTAACAGAGGAAGTTATTGGGGAAGAGAGAGAGAGCGAAACCTTTTTTCTTCGGCACGCCGCCTTCCAGTTTGACTAATTTTTAACCAAAACGAGTTCTTGCGCAAGTGGCTGGAAAGATCTACTGTTGAGTAGCAAAGAAAAAGACTTACTCTCCAAACGGGCCATGTGTTAAGTATGTCATGGGATTATAGTGCAGGACTCGGCAATGCGGTGAGTTCAAATAAGTGCAAAGTTAGTCTCGAGGTTAGTACAATAACTTTTATAGAGGCATGCAGCTCGTACAGTTGAGTCTAGGGGCCAACCTGCACCTCCACCTTCCCACATCGTACACTCTGCAAGCAAAATAACAACTCCACTAATTTTCTCGAATCAAGCAATTTTTTATTAACTAAATTTATTACTTGTTGTTACTAAAGCCTCAACTGTTTCTAATTGGAGTGCATAATATTGCGCAATATACTCGACTAAGTACTCGCGCACTGCGGCCTTTCCGAGGCGAGAGTCGCAACCGTCTCTATCCTGCACCCTGAGAAACTGCATGGATCAGCTATTCTAGGAATTCAAAAACCGGGGATTACAAAATCGGGGCTCTGGTGTATAAAAATGTTACAAAGATTTACAATATTTCGCAAAGATTTGGGACAAATTTAAAAGATTTTACAAATACTTCTATTATTTCACAAAGATTCCAGATAGATTTCAAAGATTGAAAATAAAACAAGAAAGAAGTGAAAGATTTCCAATCCAGAAGATCCAATGAATTAAATCATTCGATTTCAGAGGGGGGCAAATCATTACTTTGTCCCCTAGGGCTCCACCGCCTCTGCGTTATCGTCATTTTTATCGAAAGCGATGTTTTCTGGACGATTGGTAGTGGCGAGCGCGCCACAGTTGCGCGAACCTAAAAGCGCAGTTGAAAAAGAAACTCTCCGTTAGCGCTAATGCGCTATTAATTTTTGTTAAATTTTATCTGTGAAAAAAGATATTCCTTTCCTTCGCTCCGCTGGGAATAGAACCCAGGTGTTCCGATTTCCGGTCGGTAGCTCTATCCACTAAGCTACTTGCGTGATTAACATAAGAATCTTTTTTCACAGACATGCCATACCGCAAGGTTTTCTCTAATGAGTCATAGATATAATAAATCTGTATTATCATCGGAATAGTAAATGATCAATCAGATGAGTTACTTATCACATTACGTGAAAATAGATATCTACAATATCGAACTATCACACACCTCAAATTCAGAATTTAAATGTATTCTATAAATTCAAGTTTAAATTTTATCTGTGAAAAAAGATCGCTCCACTTGGAATTGAACCCAAGTCTTCCGATTGCCGGTCGGGTGCTCTATCCACTAAGCTACTTGCGTGATTAAAATAAGAATCTTTTTTCACAGACATGCCATACCGCAAGGTTTTCTTTAATGAAACATAGATATAACAAATCTGTATTATCATCGGGGTCGTAACTGACCAATCAGATGAGATACTTATCACATTACGTGAAAAAAGATATATCTACACTACCGAACTAAGACTTTCCTCAAATTCAGAATTTAAATGTATTCTATAAATTCAAGTTTAAATTTTATCTGTGATAACAGATCCCTCCCCGTCGCTCCGCTGAGAATTGAACCCAGGTGTTC
This sequence comes from Druon quercuslanigerum, assembly GCA_010014905.2. Taxonomy (NCBI): domain Eukaryota; kingdom Metazoa; phylum Arthropoda; class Insecta; order Hymenoptera; family Cynipidae; genus Druon; species Druon quercuslanigerum. The sequence continues at coordinate 9,280 of JAAAKG020091553.1, read as the reverse complement.
CGATTTCCGGTCGGGTGCTCTACCCACTAAGCTACTGTAGTGATCGAAAGAAGAATCTTTGCCTCCTTAAGGCAAGGTTTTCTCTAAAGAGTCATAGATATAAGATATAGAAAATCTGTCACAGATAAAACTTAAATTTGAAATTTGCGAAAAACGTAACATTATCGGTCATTTGATTGGGGAAAAGAATTAAGGGAAAAATTTATGAGAAACGGAAAACTCGGTCACGCTGCCTCCGTCGATCGCAGCATGTTCGAGTTTCTTTTCCCTGTTAGGAATTTTTTCCCTGGCCAATAAACAACAATGTTCAGCTCGCTTCACAATCTCAAAAATCCGAGATTTTTAGGGACGTGATGAAGAAAGAATTGTAATACTAAACATAATTCTCAGTCTTTAAACAAATATGCATTGTAATTTCTTGATTTGTATGCAAGACTCTAAAAACCCCTTAAAACTAATTTTGACAAAAATCCCCTTGAAACCACCTTTGATGTAAGACTGATGCTTTCACTTTATCAGAAATATTAAATCCGCCATGTTGCTTCAGCCATATTAGATCTTCTATTTTTGAGTGTTAGATTCGAATTCCTCAGTGTTAAAAAAATGGATTCTTTTCCTTCCCACAACCCATACCTATCTATTATTGTAATAACATTACTTATAATCGTTTTTTAAATATGCGGTTTGTCAAACGCCACCTGTTGGGCATCTAATCTAATGTACGAACAAAATCACTATATCGTTCTGTATATGTATCATCAAATTAGGATATCAACTCTGATCCGAGATTCGTAACCAGCCACTGAAACAACCTAAATATACATTTTTCAGATCAAATACGAAAAGCTTTTAGGATTTCGTCCACCATATTGAATTTTGCATCTGTTGAATTTCAAAAATTTCGTTCGTCATATTGAATCCGACATTTTGAATTTTACAAATCTGACCTCAGATTCTTTATCAGCGGCACCAAAAACCTTTATATACCAAATTTGACCAAAATCGGTTGAATTTCAAAAACTACGTCCGCCATCTTGGTTCCGCCATCTTGAATTTTGAAAATTTGACCTCGGATTCGTAATTAACGACCTCACATACTTTTATACACCAAATTTGGTCCAAATCGGTGGATTTTTTGAAAATAGACATTTTTTACCTGGTTTCGGCCGCCATATTGAATCCGCCATACTATATTTTTACTCATAATTGTTCCTATCTCTTAGAGAAACACAATATGCCACCAGATAATTAGCAATCTACGTTGACGACTTCTTCTTGAAATTTACGAATTTTTGAAAGAAATTTTTTTGGATGAAATGTATACTCCATATTTGATCTGATATTTTCATTTTGAGCGCAAGATTCGAATTCAATTCATCCGCCATATTGGGTCGGCCATATTGAATCCGCTATTTTTAATTTGAGTGTAAGATTCGAATTTATCAACTCAAAAAAAAAAATCTTAAAACCAACTGATGCAAAACTGATTTTCTAATTTCATCCACCATTGTGAATTCGCCATTATTTATTTGAATGTAAGATTCGAATTCAGCGACTTCAAAAATCCAAATCCCCTTAAAACCAACTTTGATGCAAAACTAATTTTTTCTGTTCATCCGCCATATTGGATCTGCCATTTTTAATTTAAGTGTAAAATTTGAATTCGGCAAAACCAAAAACTCCCTTAAAAGCAGCTTTGATGCAAAACTAATTTTAATTCATCTGCCATATTAAGTAGGCCATATTGGATCTTTAATTATTAATTTGAGAGTATTATTTAAATTTTTCGACTCCAAGAAACCTTTTAAGCCAAATAAAAATTTGTTGTATTTCATCTGCCATATTGTATTCTGAGGACAGGATTAAATTCCTCAAGTTAAAAAAAAAGAAAAGAATTTATACAACTTTTTTCATAATTTTTCAACCACCGTATTGAGTCTGCTATTTTAAATTTTGATTATTTATTCGAACTCAGCGCCTCCAAGATTTTAATAAACCGAGTTTGATGAAAATTGGATTTTTTTCAAACATTATCCGCCATATTAGAACAATTTTAAATTAATTCTATATTAAATTCAAATTCAGCTTCCCTAAAACTGGATATTCCGCCATTTCATTTTCTTTTATTCTTTGAATTAAATTATAATTCCAATCATTGAAATAAAAATATTTTTTTAAAATAAATTTCTAAGGTGAGATTTGATTCAACTATTCTATTCTTATTTATATATTCAAAACTAATTTATTTTAATTAATCTAAAGGTACGAAGACTAACATAGCAGTGAGTTATTTGTCCTACAAAATAATACACTATTTTTAAAACGTGACTTTTTATTTAAAAAATCAAAAAACGAACCTTCACTCCAAAAAAATATTGGTTTCCATTCGTCACAGATATCAGTATCACCTGGGTAAATTTAGAGCTCTGATTAAATAATTTTCACAATTTTAGAAAACAATTTCCTTATTCGTTTAATAAACAATAGGAACTTTGTTCAATATCAGATTTATTCACACCTTTTTTTAATCACTGAGCGTTTAAGGTAGTACAAAATTAAAAAGCAATCGCTTCGAAAAATCGTTCTTCAGTAAAACTCGCCGAGAATCAACCTAAAAGAGAATTCACTCTAAATAATTATTCAAAATTTAAATTATTTCATTACGAAACTTCATACTCGTAAAGTAACTTTTAATAAATAACAAAAACTTTTAAAAAATGTTCAGTGACAAGATTCAAAGCAGAGAATGACAAACCGCTGTCGAAGACTTCCACCACTTAGCTAAAACTGAAAATTTTTAAAAGCACCTCCAATGAAAATTTGAACTCTTTACATTTATCAGGCACCTCGACACGATTCAAAAGAGTACCAAGAAGGCCCAATTCCGCTGAACCAATCTCGAGAAAATGCCCGATTAAACCTCCCAAAAACTTGAAACCTCACATTGCCAAAACTTAAAATCAAAATATCTCGGGACCACTTTAACAAAACCATACACTGTTACACCACTCTGAAATCGTCTCAACAAGCCCTACAAGATTGTCCTAATGAAATTAAAAAAGAAAAAAAATGTCCTTTTTTTGGAATTTACGTACATATTCATAAAGCTATGCATATTTAAGACGATTCGTTGATTCCCATTGAGCGCTCTCGCGTTCGTGGTCCTCGAATAATGCGAGAGAATCACATGCACCGATTTCAAAACATCTCGCACTAGATTAAAGATAGTATTCGGTTTTTTTTAGAGGCTAATTTCGCTCCTGAGATCAGACGATGTGAAACGCGAGGCATCTCTGTGTTTTCTTTACGTTTGAGGGACGCGCACGACCTACCCGAAGAAGCTTAAAGGAAAGACTAAAAGACTCCACGGATCCTAATCGCGGGGAGCTCGTACGCCGGTGAGCATCACGCGTGCGCAAGATGCGTCATCTACCCCATGAGTGTGATGCTAACGGGTGTCTCCCAGTTTTTCTCAGATTTTCCTAAAGCCAGCCAAACACGAAACTCGAGCTTTTTGATATTTAGGAAGATTTTTTGAAACAATTATTTCAGTCAGAGTGAAACTTTCCCATTCCGGAAGTCAATTTCGAGGCTAATTTTTTTTCCCTTTAATTAAATTCAAATTGAAAAACTGCTTTTAATTCAAATCTTGAGAGAATGTATTTATTTGACTTTTCGAGGCGAATCTAACGAGTACAAACAAGGCAGTGTTTGAATCAGCCATTCACGAGATATTGGAAGTTAAATCCTTTTCCGTCCTTCACGCGAGTCCCCACTCTTTTTCTCCTTCACGCGACTCCCCACTTCTTTTTCAATCATTCTAACGCAAGGGCCTCCGGCGGCAGAAACTTAAAAATCTAATATCTCAAGAATGAATGGCCAGAATTATGTTTTGTCACACCTCTCTGGAATCGCCTCAGCCAGACCAACAACCTTATTCTAACTCCAAAAATACTGTTTCGAATTGGAATTTTTCATGAATAATAATCGCCGGAAAAATATGACTTATATTTCATTTTCCAGTTTCATATAAATGTCTCTTATCTGTACATCTATGCATTTAAATAATCGATATTAACCGCACTGAAATCTTTCCACTTCGTCAATCACAAGTCGTATCTCAGTACATAAAACACGAAACTCGTATATCCACTTGACGTTCCTGGGGAAATGAGATGACGTCCTTGTCCAAAATTCTTTCATCAAAAAAGAAAATTGAAATAAATTGAAATAAAAATTCTATATCTCATAACGATTGTACCATTCAAAATTTTATTTGCTGGCAATAAAAAAATCTTTTTCCAATTTGTGATTACTCGGTGAGTATAAAAACAATTTTACTTTTATTTCACAAGAAGAAAGAGTCATGAAATAATTTTGGTAATATTGTTGTAAAACATGTAAGAAAATTTAAAAGATAATAAAATACTAATTCTTATCAATTATAGTAATGAATCTCAGAATAGGTTATAGACAGATGAGAATGTGTTCCATGGCACAGATCGCATTGTAATGCTCCTTTCTGGATCAACGGATGGTGTCTATGACCTATATAACAGGCGCAAGCGGAACTAGGTCATGCACCCCCACATGCCCTGGAATAATACAGGGTGTTCCTTAAAATAAGAAGCAGCCATTTATTTTCTAAATTTTGTCAACAATAATTAATTATCAAACTTATCTAAATATTACCAAACTAAATTAAATTAAATGCAAATTATTGCTTCTTTCCTCAAATTAAATTACAAACTACTATAATCATTAAATTTATTATTATTAATTAATTAATTATTTATTATAAATTTCCAAAACTAAAAATTCTCCATTTACCCGTAACCAAATTATCAAAAAAGTTCCTCACGAGTTCAGAGAGCCCTCACAAGCTACACTGCCCTACAACTAATCGCGTGACCTTAGCCTTTAAAGACGAGCGATTCCTCTCCCTTTCCCCGTCATTCCAATGACCGTGCTCGCCACACTTAACGAACAAATGACCCTCAAGTGATTTACACGAACTATAGCGTGTTACCACTCGTTTCACTCGTCCTTTCAAGCCCTACAATCATCCCCTATAAAACTCTTGATCCCTCTCGATAAATCCCCCCCCCCCTTTCTCCTTACCCTCCAATCAAAGGGAAAACTTGAAAATTGGACCAACTTTCAATCTGATTATCATTGAATCATCGATTTTTGATTGTTATTATCGCAAAACGAGGCCAATGTGTCAGGTACACCGTCGAGTGGGGGAAGAGGAGTTGATCCACGGAATCTATTTCCAGGAAATCTGGATTGCCTCAAAAGGAGGATGAACCGACGGCTCCAGAGCGCAGGGGAATCCGCAGGAGCTTCGAGATCGCAGTGGGAACGGGTTGAGTGAATAGGGTGGAAAGGGGCTTAAGGGGTGGGAAAGGGGGTAAAGTTTAGAGACGCGTTACTCCCCGCGGGGGGTACGATGCACCCCAGTTTCTATGGAAACGACCTACTCTCCCTGGACAGACGCATCGTCGACCGTCGACCGTCGATGTGTTAAAATCTTCGAATAAGGATTTCCGGGTATGAACTCTCTTTAACCTTGAGTTGCACACACGCCTTCACGGATTTAAATGGCACTCCGATCGATTCTCCATCAAGAAGGAATTTTTTTAAATTATTGCCGTCACAACTATGATTTATGACTGTGAAAATCCCCTGCACCTGATTTCAGTAGTTATACAACGTTACTTAAACATTCAGGAGGATTACAAAAATGTAGGTGAAATTTAAACTTTGGATGTCTGATTCGTGGAGTGCGAACTCTGCGGATATAAGGAAAGGGCCTAAATTCGAATCCCGCCTCGGTAATATTTTTTTTTATGTTTCATTATTTTTTAGACAACAGGATTAAATTTTCATTTACTTAAATAAAAAAGATACGATTTTCGAATGATTTGACTTTTTTTTGTATTTTAGAGGCCTAAAATTATCTTTTCCTTTAATTTTGGAGGTCTGGGATCGTAGAGGTCGTCGGTTAAGGTTAAGTTAAGTTGTTGCCAAAATCTGTCATCTGTTGGCACTCGTATTTTATCGCGTTTTCTCTCTTTTTTCGCGCTTACGTCACGTGTGAAGCAAATAACGCGCACGCGTTTCTCCCAGTTCGACGACACACTGCTTCATAAATTCAGGTACTGAACTTCGCAGTGAAACGTGCTCTCGCACCACGGATAAGTGGCAGTTTGGCCCATTTCCAACCCAATTTCGGAAATATGTTTTTTATTTCCATAAAAAAAGAGATTTTTTTAAGTATTTAGAAAGAGGCACATTAAATAATAAATTTAATTTTTAGTTTAGGTCACTAGGTACTAGAAAGTGGCGAGAAGAGTGGAGGGTTGGCTACCTCGGTGGCCCATTTATCCGAAAATAGGTCAGAAAATAGACGACAAGATCGAATTCCACTTCGGAAATTCCAGTCTAAGAAAAAAAAATCGTAAAAATTTCAATAAATAAATTTACACTATTTCAGTAATGTCCTTGGAAAGATTATTTCTCTATTGAAAAATATTCGTAAACAAACGTCATCGTGTAGAGCGCTGGAAATCTTGCTCGGCTTTTTAGATTTGAAATCTCTAATTCTGAGGCTCAGTAATTTCCCCAACGTCTTCCGCTGAAGAAATATTTTTCTCTAATCTCTTGGCTTTGATTCAAAACAACAGCGAAGACTAAATATTGAAGACAAGTTTGTGTATCGATCAAACCTTGGTTCCCCTTTAAATAAATATCATAGCTGAAACAATATTTTTTTTTCTCAAAGAAAATATTTTTGCAATAAGAAGAATGGTTTAGTCTATGAGAACAGCATTCTTATTATAAAATGCAAATAAGAAAATTAAAAAGGAAAATGTAAACGAAACCTTATGATGTTAGTTACTATGATCTATAATGAAACGGTCAGGGTTCAAATCCCCGTTCCCGAAAGTTTTTTTTACATTTTTTCCTCTACAAATTGTGCTTTTTAAATGAAAGATAAAAGTCTTACGAGTATAAGAAGTTGATCTAGAAAAAATTCGATTCTTTTTTTATCAAGAAATATTGAAATCGTGCCAACGGCTGGCTATCCGGATGCTGTCTCTCAGCCGGAAGTACGCCAATGTTGAATTCACTTGGCCAGTGGATAAAAAGTCTGTTAATTTCTACGTGTATGGGTACGGAGAACGAGCAAATACACAGATCAGCGAACGCGACGATTGGTGCGCGTGACTGTAAAAATAAACAGGACAGCGGTCGACGCTATTTATAATGAAAATATTTTCGCGACCAAACGGCCGGCCGCCTCTCTATCGATAGATATATGTGTGTTTCTCCACATATTTAGCACCAATGAACAATCAATCTTCCTCGCTTTTTCAACCAATGGACACGAAACGCCCCGCTGGACAGTATTCAATTTTAGACCTCGTTCAACAACTCACTAAAAGTTTCTAAGCTATCGATGAAGGTTACCTGATTTTCAATAAATTTTATGTTAATTAACATTATTAGAAAATTAGCTTTCAGTAAAGTTTGCGATTGCTCTGTCGGCGGAACGAGTTCGCCTCCTACCGTCGGCATATATTTTTTTGCAATTTTTTTTCTATTAGAAATTAAAAGATTGATCAGTATATAAAAACAAAGTATCCAGGGTGGAATAATTACGATTTTTAGAATTCTCGTGTCCCGAGAAAAAAACATTTTAGTTCAGAACGTGCCAAAACGTCGATGGCACTCATCACGGTTCAGCACGTGCGAGTACCGCAATAGACTTGATTCGTGGATCAACGAGCCTAAAGAATGTCTGCTGAAATTGAGAGTACCTATAGATTCGAAACTTTGGTCCACGAGATCAATACTGACCAGTGTCACAAATCCTCTTACTACAGCTGCATTCCAACCCGTGATTTTTCATTTCATGTTTTTTTTCAATTTATTTATAATTAATTACTGTAACAGGAAACTGTAAAAAAATCACTTTTGTCAAAACCATAAAAGACAATATTATTTTTAAAGTAGCTACGTCACGGATGCGGGTTGTAGACTCTCGACCGGGGTTCGAATCCGCCCATCGGCATATATTTTTTTTTAATATTCGTCTTGAGTTAGGAATTTGTAAACAACATCAGTGATATTTACTAGATTACTAAAACTGAGAATGTTTCTTGTTTTCTCACGGGTAAAAAGTTTCGAGATCGAAGGAGGGGTGACCATTAAACTGCGATTCGGTGGTGCGTCTTTACTACATAATATCAACGTGTCGTTTTTGGCACCAGCCCAGATCTACGTCAAGACATATTCTGACGCCAGCATCAATGAAAAGAACAGGCGAATATCCCATCGCGTCCAAAAATAAACACAAGCCGGCCATTTTTCCGAAGCTCCTCAGTCGTGCTTCATTACGACTAAACGGAAAATCTTTACGTGACGGCCATAAAACACATAATAATACAAAAGAAGCAAAAAGATTTTACTTTAAATCCGAATTTTTATAAAAAGTTAATTATTAAATTAAAAAAAGCATTAAAATGACTTTATTAAAGCATTATAAGGATTCTAGAATAATGAAAATACAAACTTAATTAACCGGGACAACTGGTGGTCCAGCAATTGTTGGACAGTTCTTGGGTTCGAAGCCTATTATATAATTTAATGTTATTTTAAAGCTTTTTTCACTGTATAAATTATTTGGTTATTAAAATTCAACATACTTTTCCTAATTATTGGTTTTCAATCTTCGAAAGTAATGTGTTAATGGATGAATAATGTTTGAACGTGAAAAAAGTATTAAAGCACAAACGGATTATTCATTTATCTCGGATTAATTTAATTTCAAGGATGGAACAAATGAATCTGTCAGTTGCACCTGTGTGTCGTGGAGAACTGCAGCAGATCGTGGCATTCGTAGCTTATATAGAAATCTAGACACATGGTATTCTATGTGCCTATAAGCAGAATCTGACTGTTGCTATAGCACCTCTACATTATTCAGACAATTCTGAATATTAGATCCACTGGAAACTTTCAAGCACAAAGAACAGACCACAAACGTGACCCGAGAGTAGTTTGACCTTAAAGCTCAGTTCACAGCCGATCCCAATAAAAAAATTCTAAAAGAATTCAAGTAAGAGGCTGTCCTCTTAAATAAAAAATATTATATAAAAATTAATTAAATAAAAAACATAAAATTTAAAAAATTATTAAATTAAATAAAAATAATAATAATAGTTATTTAGGGGGAGTTCTGAACCAAGATTCCTACCTTACCGACTTCGAG
>JAAAKG020091542.1:0-16297 GCA_010014905.2 Druon quercuslanigerum | reverse complement strand
GACACATTCGTAAAAACCTGTTTTTTGGGTTCAGGGGGTCTCAAAACGTGGACATTTGACAAAAACCGGGGGGGGGGTCAAATTTTGCACAAATCTAATACCTTCTCTGATGAGAATGTAAAAATATAGAAAAGGTTTCAATTAAATGGGAAAATAGGGATTAAAAAGGATAGACGAAATTCTAGATGGCCTAAAAAACAGAAAAAGATAGACGAGGATATGCGCAGTAATAATGTCCATAGAAAAACTGGGATTCGGGAGGAAGGGGCTGACTTGTATTTAAAAAAGACAGAAAAAGGTTCAATTAGACAGGAATATAGGGATTCAAAAAGATACACAAATCTTGGTATTGACTAATGGTTAGACAAGGATATAGGTGCATAAGGAAAGGATTCATTTCGATAGAAATACTGGGTTTCAGAAGCATAGGGCTGACATATTTGAGAAAAGATTTTAAAAAGCGTCATATTAGATTTAAATATAGGGATTAAAAAAGATGGACAAGATTTTCGATTGCGCAACAGATAGTAAAGCATAAAAAAGTATAGAGGTGGGCAAGCTGTGGATACATTCAGATAGAAAGACTGAGATTCAAGAAAATAAGGTTATCTTAGATTTTCTTAAATATATTAAAGGATTCAATTAGACAGGAAGATAGGGATTAAATAAGATAGAATAAATTTTGGATTGCCCATAGAAAAAGATAGCCATCGATAAGCGAAGGATTCATTTGTGATAAGGATAATTCATTTGTGGATAAGGAGTGGAAAGAAAAGGATATATTGTGGATAAGTGGCAGATAGACAAAACGAAAGAAAGATTGGAATTCAAAAGAATAGAGATGATTGTAGATTGAAAGAAAGATAGAAAAGGATCGAAGGGATAGACTCGATTTTTATGAACAAATACAGACTTTATCCATTTTCTCATTGATGGGCTTAATTTAATGCAGAATAAATTCGAAATGTCTTTCTAAAGACACCTTGTTGTCATACTTTTTATAGTGAGTAAGAAATTTTTTTTTTTTAACAATTTTTATAAACAAATACAGATTTTATCCATTTTCTCATCAATGGGCCTAATTTAATGCATAATCAATTCAAAATGTCTTGCTAAAGCCACCTTGTTGTCATGTTCTTCATAGTTACCAAAACATGTCAACTTTTTACACCATTTTTATAAACAAATACACATTTTGTCCGTTTTCTTATAAATAGCCCTTCATGTCATATTTTTTATAGTGAGTAAGAAATTTTTATTTTTTTAATAATTTTTATACACAAATACACTTTTTCTCCATTTTCACAAATATAGGCTTGATTTTTATGCAGAGTCTATTCAAAATGTCTTGTCGAATATACCTTGCTGTCATATTTTTTATAGTGATCAAAAAATGTTAACTATTTAAACAATTTTTATGTACAAATGCACATTTTGACAATTTTTTCATGAATAGGCCTGATTTTTGTGCGGATTCAATTCAAAATGTCTTGCAAAAGACATCTTTACGTCATATTTTTATATTGACCAGAAAATGTCAACTTTTTAAATAATATATATAAACAAATACACATTTTGTCTATTTTCACAAAAATAGGCTTGATTTTTATGCAGAGTCAATTCGAAATATCTTGTCAAATACACCTTGATTTCATATTTTCCATGTTGACTAAAGAATGCAAACTTTTTAAACAATTTTTATAAAAATGTGCAGATTTTGACCATTTTTTCATGAATAGGCTTGATTTTTGTGCGGAGTCAATTCGAAACGTCTTGCCAAAGAAACGTTCATGTCATATTTTTCAAAGTGACCAAGAATTTTTTATTTTTTAAACAATTTTTATAACCAAATACATATTTTGGCCATTTTCGCATAATTAGGATTGATTTTTTTGCCGAGTCAATTTGAAATGTCTTGCAAAAGACACCTAGATTTTATATTTTTCATGTTGACCAAAAAATGTTAACTTTTTATACCATTTTTATAAAAAAATGCACATTTTGACCAGTATTTCATGAATTTGCTTAATTTTTATGCAAAGTCAATTCGAAACGTCTGGAGTAACTAAGAAATTATTATTTTTTAAACAATTTTTATAAACAAATACATATTTTAACCATTTTCACAAAAATAGGCTTGATTTATATGCAGATTTCATTCGAAATGTCTTGCCAAATACACCTTGATGTCATATTTTTTATAGTGACCAAAAAACGTTAACTTTTTAAACAATTTTTATGAACAAATGCAGATTTTGACCATTTTTTCATAAATAGGCTTGATTTTTGGGCGGAGTCAATTCGAAATGTCTTGCCAAAGACACCTTGATGTCATACTTTTTATAGTGAGTAAGAAATTTTTCTTTTTTAAACAATTTTTATAAACAAATACAGATTTTATCCATTTTCTCTCTAATGGGCTTAATTTAATGCAGAATCAATTCGGAATGTCTTGCTAAAGCCACCTTGTTGTCATATTTTTCATAGTGACCAAAACATGTCAAGTTTTTACACTATTTTTATAAACAAATACACATTTTGTCGATTTTCTCATAAATAGCCCTTGATGTCATAATTTTTATAGTAAGTAAGAAATTTTCATTTTTTAAATAATTTTTATAAACATATACACATTTTGTCCATATTCTCATGAGTGGGCTTGATTTTTTTGCAGAGTCAATTCGAAATATCTTGCAAAAGACACCTTCTTGTCATATTTTTTATAGCGAGTAAGAAATTTTAATTTTTTAAACAATTTTTATTAACAAATACAGATTCTGTCCATTTTCTCAATTATGGGCTTAATTGAATGCAGATTTAATTCGAAATGTCTTGCAAAAGATACCTTCATGACATATTTTTCATAGTGAGTAAGAAATTTAAATTTTGTAAACAAGTTTTATAAACAAATACAGATTGTGTCCATTTTCTTATGAATAAGAATGGTTTTTTTGCCGAGTCAATTTGAAATGTCTAGCAAAAGACACCTAGATTACATATTTGTCACAGTGACTGAAAAAATTTTATTTTTTAAACAATTTTTATAAACAAATAAACATTTTGTTTATATTCTCATAAATAGGCGTGATTTCTGTGCGGATTCAATTCAAAATGTCTTGCCAGACACCCTGATGTCACACCTTTCATATTAATAAAAAAATGTTAACTTTTTAAACAATTTTTTAAAACAAATACACCTTTAGTCCACTTTCTCATATATAGGCTTGATTTTTATGCAGAGTCAATTCAAAATGTCTTGGCAACGAAACCTTGATGTCATATTTTTCATAGTGAATAAGAAATTTTTATTTTTTAAACAATTTTTATAAACAAATATACATTTTGTCTATATTCTCATGAATGGGCTTGATTTTTATGCAGAGTCAATTCGAAAAGTGTTGCCAAAGATACCTAAATGTCAAATTTTTATATTGACCAAAAAATGTTACATATTTATACAATTTATCTTCCCAAATAAACATTTATGTCATATTTTTCATAGTGACTAAGAATTTTTTATTTTTTAAACAATTTTTATAAACAAATACACATTTTGTTCATTTTTACAAGAGTAGACTTGATTTTTATGCAGAGTTAATTCGAAATGTCTTGCCAAAGACACCTTCATGTCATATTTTTCATAGTGAGTGAGAAATTTTAAATTTTTAAACAATTTTTTTAAAGAAACACAGATTTTGTCCCTTCTCTAATTAAAAGGCTTAATTTAATGCAGGGTCAATTCGAAATGGCTTGCCAAAGACACCTTGATGTCCTATTTTTCATATTAACCAAACAATGTTAACTTTTTAAACAATTTTTATACACAAATGCACATTTTGACCATTTTTTCATGAATATGCTTGATATTTGTGCGGATTCAATTCGAAATGTGTTGCCAGACAGATTCATGTCACATGTGTCATATTAACAAAAAATGGTTACATTTTTAAATAGTTTTTATAAACAAATACACATTTAGTCCATTTTCTCATAAATAGGCTTGATTTTTATGCAGAGTCAAATCAAAATGTCTTGCCAACGAAACCTTGATGTCATATTTTTCAGTTACTAAGAAATTTTAATTTTTTAAACAATCTTTATAAAAAAAAATACAGGTTTTGTCCATTTTTTTAATAATGGGCCTAAATAAATGCAGAAACTATTCGAAATATATTGTAAAAGATACCTTGATCTCATATTTTTCATACGCACCAAAAAATGTTAACTTTTTATATAATTTTTATGTACAAATGCACATTTTGACCATTTTTTCATGAATATGCTTGATTTTTTTGCGGATTCAATTCGAAATGTCTTTCCAAAGACACCTTCATGCCATATTTTTCATAGTGAGTAAGAAGTTTTAATTTTTTAAACAATTTTTATAAACAAATACAGATTTTGTCCATTTTCTCAATTATGGGCTTAATTGAATGCAGAATCAATTCGAAATGTCCTGCAAAAGACACCTTTATGTCATATTTTTATATTGAGCAGAAAATGTCAACGTTTTAAATAATTTTTATAAACAAATACACATTTTGTCCATTTTTACGAAAATAGGCTTGATTTTTATGCAGAATCAATTCGAAATGTCTTGCCAAAGATACCTTGATGTAATATTTTTCATATGGACCAAAAAATTTCAACTTTTTATACAATTTTGATGAAAAAATGCACATTTTAACCATTTTTTCATGAATGGGCTTGAGTTTTTTGCGGAGACAATTCGAAATGTCTTGCCAAAGACACCTTGATGTCATATTTTTCATAGTGACTAAGTGATTTTTATTTTTTGAACAATTTTTAGAAACAAATACAGATTTTGTCCCTTTTCTCAATGATAGGCTTAATTTAATGCAGGATCAATTCAAAATGTGTTGCCAAAAACAGCTTGATGTCATATTTTTTATAGTGACCAAAAATGTTAACTTTTTAAATAATTTTTATGAACAAATGCACATTTTGAACATTTTTTCATGAATCGAATTGACTTTTTTTGCCGAGTCAATTTTGAATCTCTTGCAAAAGACAACTTGAGATCATATTTTTTATAATGAACAAAAAATGTTAAATTTTTATACAATTTTTATAAAAAAATATACATTTTATCCATTTTTCATAAATAGGCTTCATTTTTATGCAGAGTCAATTCGAAATGTCTTGCCAAAGATACCTAGATGTCTAATTTTTCATAGTGGCCAAAAAATGTTAAATGTTTATACAATTTTTATAAACATATACACATTTTGTCCATATTCTCATGAGTGGGCTTGATTTTTTTGCTTAGTCAATTCGATATGTCTTGCAAAAGACACATTCTTGTAATATTTTTCATAGTGAGTAAGAAATTTTAATTTTTTAAACAATTTTTATAAACAAATACAGATTTTATCAATTTTCTCAAATATGGGCTTAATTGAATGCAGAATCAATTCGAAATGTCTTGCAAAAGACACCTTTATGTCATATTTTTATATTGAGCAGAAAATGTCAACTTTTTAAATAATTTTTATAAACACATACACATTTTGTCCATTTTTACGAAAATAGGCTTGATTTTTATGCAGAGTCAATTCGAATTGTCTTGCCAAAGATACCTTGCTGTCATATTTTTCATAGTGACCAAAAAATGTTAACTTTTTAAACAATTTTTATGAACACATGCAAATTTTGACAATTTTTTCATGAATAACCTTGATTTTTTTTTGCGTAGTCAATTCGAAATGTGTTGCCAAAGACACCTTGATGTCATATTTTTCATAGAGACCAAAAAATTTTGATTTTTTAAACATTTTTTATGAACAAACGCACATTTACCCGTACAGGGTATTGATATTTGAGTGAGTCTGATATTCCCACCGCCCTGGAACAGTCCCTGGCCTTGATTGATCGATTGATGAAAGGACGTCCTGTAGGACAAAACCTGCACGGACAATAAAAACTTGGTAATTTTAAAGGATTCTACGTGTAAACAGGGCTGTATTCATTTCAGTAGAATGTAATGAAAACTCTGTTAGATTTATTGAAAAGTAATAATGTCAAATTGCTTAACTAAAATCCGGTAGACTTAGGTGGCTTATTTTTTTCGTGTATCCGAGAAAAAGACTTCTCCGGGGAAATCCAGTCTGAGACAAACGTCATCTGTTCAAGTCTTGACCCCAGAAACGATAAATTCTCCTACCTACTTCGTTCAGTCTTTCAACCTGGTAGCATTGGCCGAAACATTGCGAGGCACTGGCAAGAAGCAAGCAAGGAGTGCCGAACAGTCAAGCTGTCGAGCAGTCGAAAATAGAGAATCGAGAATCGAGATGAGTTGGCATTAGAGGCGTACGCATGTGTTCTTAACACAACTATGGATCAGACACAAACACAAACGGCACAAAAGAATATTCTTCCTTGCTTTTGCTGCCTTCGCTGGGTATCCATGAGTGGGGATTGACGTTGAGGGGTGTCGTTAGGTGGGAGGCTAAGTGAGGTAAGGGGCCCCCACTCTGCGAAGATCGTCTCCCGGGGCCCGGGGACCCATGGCTGTAAACGCCACACCGTCGACCCTGAAAAAAAGAAGAAAAACGAACCGAAAACCCACACCATAGCCCGGGACTCGCAAGGGCCCTGACCAAGGCCTCAGTTCAAACCCATCCTTGGAGACCGGCGGTTCGATTTACTTGATATTGACGTACATGGGCGCGTAGTACATGTGCAGTGTACACACGTGTACTTACAGTTTACCGAACAATTTATTGATAATCGATCTCGAATAACTTTCGATTTCATTAAAACATCTGCCAGTCCCTCAAACAGTGATTCAGCATAAATGCACGGATCATGATATAGTGATAGGAAAAGAAAAGTGTTAGACATGGACTGTTACTAAATTTTTTAATTCCAGTTATCGCAATAGTCATTTATTTTCGCATTTCAATTGCACAAATTTTAGACTATTTGGTGAAGACTTTAGTTTTTTTTGCGACCGCGTAGTACTATAATTCCCACTATTCGTAAGAAGAAATTGGCCGAGGACGAATATTCGTTCTCGTGTGTGGTTAAGTGTGCTTGGAAGAAACGAACAAAAATTCAAAAACAGAACATTCTTCGAGCCGGCTTGTCAGCCGTTGGTAAGTGGAGCATTGTTATTGTTTACTTCTTGTCTAGACTATACTATATAGTATATGCCGTATTAGGAATTCGCCCAAGCACGTGTTGCTACACTTGCGAATTTCTGTACAGTGCTTTTCATTTCTATCAACTCTTTTCTTTTTCTTCTCTCCACTTGCAAATATTTTCAGTGTTGCTAATTTGCCAAAAAATGTAATCAGTTCCTTTCATAATTCTTTTAAAATTGGCATATTTAAATTAGAGACACATAAAAAAGGCATATGCCTATCATTGAATGAAAACTCAATTCTTAACAATACTGCATATTACACAATCCACATTTAAGTACTCTAGGGTGGTCACTAAAAGCTAAGACAAAATTACCGGTCATTTCCCAATTTGCACAAATTTGTCCTGGCCATTAAAATAATAATTTTAAACTTTCAAAACTGAAAATATACTTTTTTTAATTATTTAAAAACCTCACTACAAATTAAAGCATTCAGGTTGGAATTCTTTAAGTTTCAAGCATTCACAAGCAATAATCAATTCATTTCAATTTAAATAAGTATAATTTAAAGAATTGTAAAGTTATTTAATTTAAGAACTGTTTGCAAATAAATAATTAAAAATTGTACAAATTTTGGCCTTAAAAATAAGTTAAATTTAGACTTCAAATTCACATAAATTCTATATTTTTGAAAAGTTATGTCCGTTCAAATAGCAAGCCATTAAAGGTGAACAATTTTCATTTTGAAACTTTCAAACTTAAACATTAGGGTGTCCTAAAAAAAACTCAATGTTTTTTTTATAACGCACCTCCTAAATTTGTTCTACTTGGTCGAAAAATAATTTTATGCTTTTCTTTTCTGCATAAAATAATTTTAAATCGTGGCCCTGGGGCCTGAACAGTGTCAGAACGATCACAATGATCAATTACTTAATGTTAATTTTGGTAAATATAATCATTGTTTATCAGGGACTAGAACTGATAGTACCATACGTTCAGAAAAAAAATTAATCTAATCAGACAAAAAATGCTACCCCTTGACTTCAAAAAGTACCCTTTATAATGGGTT
This sequence comes from Druon quercuslanigerum, assembly GCA_010014905.2. NCBI lineage: Eukaryota > Metazoa > Arthropoda > Insecta > Hymenoptera > Cynipidae > Druon > Druon quercuslanigerum. The sequence goes on along the minus strand of JAAAKG020091542.1, from coordinate 8,120 downwards.
AAAAAATAATTTTTTAAATTTTTGAGATTTTATACGCCATTGTTTAAACTATTGGTACTTAAATGACTTAACAGGATAAATAAATAAATATTATAAAATATTTCAACTGCTGTAAAGGGTAGTTTTTGTCGCTTGGGAGTAGTGTTTTTGGTCTAATTGAGTCAAATATGCATTTATTTTTTCACCAAATGGATCAAGCTTAGGGCTTAGATTAAAAAAAAAAAATTAAGCCTTTTTAAAACATCCTATTGAACAATTTCACTACCAAGAACTGAAAATTAAACAAATTTTAATTTTAAATATTTCAAATTAAACAACCAATAGTGCAAACTGAATGTTTTAAGAATTGAGTCATTTTTCTTTAAAGAACTTACAGTTGTACGATATAAAAACACAGTTATTTTCATGATTAATGCAGAAATTATTGATAAGTTTGAAGTTGCTTAATTTCAAACGTTTTTAACTTGAAATTGAACCATTACAAATTAAAACAATTAAGCCTTTAAACTTGAACAATTTTAACGGGGGGGGGGGGGGGGGGCTTCAAAAGTAAAAAATTATAAGATTAGATGCTGTAAACTGAATATTTAATTTAAAATTGGAACATTAAAAATTTTAGACAATTCACTCCCATTTCCTCATCTTTTGCGATTTCAATATTTTCCGGGGTTTCCTGGTCTAGTTGCGACCCTAAAATCTATTTTGAAATTCTTGGCAAAAATAGAAATTGAATCTTCATTATGGAAATAAAATAAAATGTTCGAATATTAGCAAAACCTGATGAATATGTGACAATCTTCTTCATTAATTTAAATTTTAATATAGTGTAATGTCTGTATCGCCAATTGAATATACTATATTACAACAATTAAAATTATTTTTAAATTAATAGTATAGTATAGTATATATAGCTGTTGTCATTTTAAGCGTGCAGATCTCATAAGAAATTAAAAAAAAATTCCTCCATACTCAAAGAAGGACCATAGGCAATCGGATGCTTTATTGGTACCACTTCGTGTGTCAAAGATCGAGAAACGTTGTACGAATGAAAATTGTTTACTTGAATACCTGCCAAGTGTTGTAATTTTATATCGCGTAGTACCACGCGTACCGTCTGCCTGAATCATAATTTTAAACTCAACGAACAAGAAACCTTAAACCGAGTGTCCTTGAATTAATTAACCAAGTTCGACGGCGTACGCGAACCCAGCCCGATAAGGACGAGGAGAAGATCTGACGCGGTTTGTCAAGAAAGAAGAGACAAGATAAGCGACAAAAACAGTGAAATTCGATTAACATCTATTACCATATCACTCATTTCTGAAGGCTGTTTAAAAAAACAGTCAATTTTCTTTGTATATGAAGATATAATTTTTTTTCTATTTCGTCTGCAATGTTGAGATATGAGAAAGTGAAACTTCTTATATTTCATCACATAAATAATAAACCATTTGTTATTTAAGAAATATTTGAAATGTTTGCATATTGTAAGGAATATGGCACTTAGATTAGAGGTTCATTAATAATTAGTATTTCAAAATTATAAATAAGCAAAAAATAAAATTTCTTTATCATAAAACTAAAATCTAGTTTTTCGATTTCTAAAAATCGTAAATCGAACATTTTTACTTAGGCCTTAGGATATTTGCTTTAGGTCTGGGATTGCAAACATCAATTTTTCATCCCCTTCATCTTCCGACCTTTCGACTCATCCGTCTTTACAAAAATGTCTTTGTCGTTTGGAAATACGAATATAAGACTTGGAATCTCCGTAATGTTTATCTTCGCACTTGGGGACAAAGCACCCCACAAGGATTTCCCCCATGGATACCAATACGTACTCCGTACTGGTATTTGGATCACAGTTTCCCTTTCATACGACACTGAGGTCCCCTTTTTCCAGCGATTTTCGAAATCCGAGATGAGATTCGCTACATAGTGACTGCAGAGTGTGACAATGAACGCGGAGCTCCCCTGGTACGGTATTCCAAAGTTCATGGGGGAGCAGAGCAAAGGAATAATGCCTCGATGGTCCCAGGATGGGATTATCTCAGGTCAGGTACCAGGAGATTCTGAATCGAACGTCGTATCCTGCCGGCTTGTTCTGCTACAATATGGCCCGCAGGCTTTTAATAGCATTGGACAAAAATCGAGCAAGCATTCAGAGTGTGGGAGTCTTCAGAAAGGAGGAAGAGAAGGTAGAAAACAAGGGATCGGATGTTAACCAAAACTTAAATTTCGTGGTGAATTAACCGTCATACTTACTATTCATATTGTAGGTTAATTATTAAACCATAACGTTTTCGTCCTAATAACGGTTCGAACGCCCGAACCAGTTTCTCGACCAGTTCCAAATCTGGAATGAAAACTCCAGCTTGTCATCTGGCTATAAAGTCGTTCTGTTTCGGCAGAGAGCTTCCGGGTTTAGAGTATTTCCTCACAGATTCCCAGAGCCCTCATCCGTTAGAAAGACCTTTGCAAAAAGGTAGGTTCATCACCTATGAACCGAGCAGAACCGTTATATCGGCTCCCTGATTCATTTAAAAGTCTCTAATCTCATCTAGACAAAGGTGCTCAGATGTGTGCCCCATTCTTGGGCAAAACGTCCCGCGCCAGGATAACGAAAACCGGTATCCGGAAGCAGGAACGTTGACTGAATTTCGATGTCCCGCGGGACTGGAAGGAAGGGTAACAAGGTGCCGGGGAAAAAGGGGGTGACCGAGAGGGCAAAACTGGGGTGTGATTATGTATTGTGTTGAAAGGGAGTACGTGAGACAGGTTTCATTTACGACGAATATGGTAATGAAGTTTCTGGTTCTATGCCTACGGGACCCTGCTGCAAGTGGGTTTTAGGCAAAAGACAGGCCACAAGGATGAGAAATAGCCATGATATTTGCATATTTTTGGCCCGTAACCTTACGCTCCCAGTCCCACGTGGGAATATCCGACGATCCTGTCTCTCCTTTCGGAGTGGAAGATCGTGCCAGATTCCCCCGTCTTTTAACGGTTCAAAGGTCACCGAAAGATCTTACCGCAGGCCCGTTTAAGAATCGCCAAAGGGTGCAAATATCTTAAATTTTTTCTCTAAGAAAATGAAGTTTCATATACTCTCCTGATAAATTAATCTATTTATAATCGATATAAAGTGATGTATCACTCCATACAGATTCACCTTTAGAAATAGTTATTTGTGAAACAAGTGCTCAAAATAGCAATTGCCGACGATTGTGAAACTCGACTGTGCATAAGTGTTGTAACACGCTATTTTTTGCAAAAATCGGTCGAGAAAAATATTCAGCCCTTTTTTTCACTTTTTCACAAAAATTACCAAACCCGTATCCACATTCGCGTTTACTTTTTTTAAAAGAATTTTCAAGAAAATTTTTACGCCGATGTGTAAAGTTACTTATGTCTAAGAAAAGCATGCGCCACCATTGCATCGATTTGCAAAACAGATTTCTTCCTAAGTGCGCAGGCGCCATGATTATTCTCACACTGTCTGATGGATGGAAGAACTTTGCATATCATTTAGAGGCCTGGAAGTCCTCACTTTCGAGGTGAATGTCCAAAAAGGACGTATCTACTATCCGTTCACCTTACGAAGGTCCAATATAGCTCTACATTTTTGAAAATTACTAGCCCTCGTTTACCTTATTCAAAATACAGACATTGTAATGAAAATTTTATATTCTCGTCAGAGAAGGTATTAAATTTGTCTAAATGTTGACACCCCTCCCCTTCCCCACCGTTTGGCCAGGTGTCGTAGTTTTGAGAAACGCTGAACCCGAAAAACAGGGATTTACGAATGTGTCAGTCCTTTTTTCGAGATTCAAAAATTCTCTGTACGGTCATTCGTAGTACTAAAAAGACAAACATTTTCTCCTAATGACTTTTTGATAAAAAAAAAAACAGAGTCATAGCACTTACAAAATACAAGATTATTATAACAACTTTTTTAATTGTCTCGAAAAATCGAAAATTTAAATTTTGACAGCACAAAGAATAATGAAATATCAAAAATTCTATTTTGCGATCAAACTATGCAAGATCTGAAGAAAAATATTAAATTTCAGAACAAACGACACAAGCTACGCATAGAAAGCAGCCAAACAACAGTTGTTTACCCAAAAAGAAGCTACACATTTGCTATTCAAGATTTTTTGATAGGATGCATAGTTTTTATTTTAATCGTGAAAAAAACATTAAAAACTTTTTTTAATTAATTTGTTAGATAAGCGACGCAAGGTACGAAAAAAATTAACGGGCACAAGTTGCTCACCTAAAAAAGGATCTACCAATTCTTTGTTTATCATTTTTAGAAAGGATGAATACATTTCCTTCCAAACGTAAAAAAAAGGTTAAAAATAAAAAAATTAAATAGAGGTATTTCCATATCAATATAACGTTCAAAGAAATTCAAAGAATTTTTGAAATCATAAAAATTAAATTTTTGGAAAAACTACACCAGATGCGAAAACAAATGAAAATACAAAAGTTGCTCATCAAAAAAAAATGTAAAAATTTGTCATAATATGACATAATATGTCAGCATATTATGCTGATGTTATAAAAATACATTAAAAATAAAAAAACTCTTTAAATACACTATAGAAGCTACAATAACATGTTATTTAACAAAAATTTTCGCCTAAATTATATCTACAAATTTTCGTAGAACTACTTTGCGCTAGGATGTGTATTCTTAGATCAAATCATAAAAAATAACATTGAAAATAAACAAATAATTTTACGGAAAAACGTACAGAAATAAATATAATACATTTGATGTAATAGTGTTAAAAATGACGTAGAAAAGTTTGCATTTTAAACAAAGTCGAGTGCGATGCACGAGATGTGTGAAAATCCCTCTAAATCTTGAATCTCTCGAAATGAAGTTGTGTTCGTCAAAGCCGAAGGAGCTTTAACAGAAGAACATTGACATAGAGTTGTCGATGCTTTGACCTTCAATTTTAAGAGATCTGTGCACATATGTGGGGGAAATGTGAGAGAAGCGAGCTGCCTGCGATGAGATTGTGCCCGCGTGGCGGGCAGATATTGTACTTACGCGTAATTGTAAAAAATATTGTATTCGAATCCTTGTGCATTTTATGTAAATCTCAAGGGTAGGCAGGCAAAATATAACGTTATAACAATTTATTTTTTCAGTTTGTTACCATTTGTCAAAACGCAACGCTTTGCACGCGGTTCCTCTAGGTTTTCGGATTTTGTGTGCTCGCTGTTACGCGTTTCGCGGGTTAATATTCTTCATCGTTATGAAATACTTTTGGTTCAATTACGTCAGTTTTACATAAAGAGAAAACCTAATTTACTTAAGGTTCTATGAACCTTAAGAAACACAGTCTCAGCTCATCAAGGCACTCGCGCTTCGCCACGCTCGTTTCTGTTCAACGTATAATAGAAAAACGAAAGTTTGAGCGCGCTTTTCGTTTCGTATTATATCTTCTTCATATACAAATGAATAAATTTGCATTTGATTTCAGAATCAGAAAGATTTTTTCCAACTATCTGAAAAAGGGGAAAAAATAGTATGTAAGTCATTCGTTTTTGGAACATATACATATAATAAATTTTCAAATAATTATTGAAATGATTTGGGCTTTCACGTCACATTGTCGATGAGAATGTAACATGTAATTAATGTCTATATACAAACAAAATTCATTATATTAAATTCTTTACCTTTGCCCGGGACTGCTTATTCAGATATTGCAAAATAAAGTACAAATTTTGTCCATTAACATGATTTTATCATTTATTCTTTATTTTTCACTAATCTTTATTTGCTGCTTCCCGAAGAAATGTATTATTTGTAAAATGGAATTTTGGACTTGTTATTATTTTTTGTACAATAAAAATGTAAATTTTCGATTTTTTTTTAAATTCAAAAAGTCTTTTTGACAATCTTGTATAGGGTGTGTAAAGAAACCCGTTTTTCTTGTATTGACTTTTATTCGTATCTTGCGTTGTTTGGCTGATAATGCTAATTTTCTATTCTTTTTTTGGATTTTGAAATTGCTATGGCTCTGAATTTTTTTTTATTGTTAAAGTTGTTTTTACGAATAAAACAAAAAGTGCACGTCCTATAAAAAGTGATTCATAACAAGTTTGTAGATCTTTTTTGGCTGCACAATTTTTGTCTTTACATCTTTCTTCGTATCTTGCACAGTTTGAGCGCAAAATGGAATATTTTATTTTTTGTTATTTTTTTCTGCGATCAAAATTTGAATTTTCGATTTTTCGATAAGTTCAAAAAGTTATTACGATAATCTTGTAGGGCTTTCAAAAACCAACGTTTTTCCCCTCTAGACTTTTTTTGATATCGTACGTTGTTTGGCTTAAAATGTTAATTTTCGTTTGTTTTTTTGAATTTTGAAACTGCTATAACTCCGGTAATTTTTTTCATTGAAAAAAGTCATTGTGATAATTTGTTAGTCTTTTCGAGTACTACTAATAACTGTACATAGAATTTTGATATCTTGAAAAAAGTGGTCTCAAAAATTTTCAAAATGTGCTCACTTTTTGAATTTTTATCCAAAATGGCTGGCTAACGAACACAAATCTAATACCTTCTCTATATGAGAATGTAAAAATTCAGTACTTTGTGTACCAAGTAACATAACAAAATTAAATTTTCGGACGGGTCCCTGGTAATTTTTCTACATGTGCGTGAAAAATAAATTTCGGCATATTAATAACAATTAAAGTCAAATGCAATTGAAGGTAACTGCTATCTCTTGTGATAGTAGCCCCGTTGATGTAAGACTAGTTAGTTTGTTTTAAGACGGACACAGCCTTTAATCGAACTCCTGGAAGTATTAGTTAAAAACTACTAAACTTTAAGTTTATCCTAGTTAATTCTTACCCTATAGTATTTGTTGAAAATTTCCAAAGAATTTGAGCCAAAATACATCTCTACTATGTAAATCATTTTACAATAGTTATTATTAATATATTAAAAATTATTTATTTCAAAGATGTAATTGAAAGAAAAGCCACGGTAGAGTGATGTGAAGAAGAGAAAGAACGGTTTTGATATTTGAATTTTCTTTTACGAGTTATTTTCAAAAATATAGAGTGAACGGATAGTAGTTACATTTTGAACTGTGGTTTGAAAAGTCGGAGTTCGCAATGTATTTAATAGCCTTTACCTTTTCGATATTATCAGCCCTTGTATAAAATTATGGGGGCAGACTTGCTTCCAGCTAGAGCATTGTCTAGACTAGACCAGTGATCACCACTTTCAGCAGGTGTTGACTGCCACGACAAGTGTTTGACTGCTAGAAAGTTTTTCTGTCCTGTTAAGGGTTAGGGTCGTTACGGTCACGGCTCATTACTGCTCGTCGTCGACGGGCTATTCACTCTGAAGTCGAACGCTTCGAACGTTACCATTTTTCGTGAAATCTTAACGAATCGCGTAATGCAATGAAAATCCTAAACTCGTCACGTTGAAGTCCATGTAGCCATGACGAAGTCAGTAAAACTATGTTTGAAGTCGTAGGATTGAAGTTACACGACTTTGCTAAAATAACGCTACATTGACTTCAGCGGATTTCGAAGTGAATAGCCCTTCGCGCGTCGTTCACACCGAAGGATCTACATTTTTTATACTTGAATTCACAATACATTTCATTTTTCATTTCAAACTTTAATTTACCGCGAAGGTCTTTTGTCTGCCACTGGCTGTCAAAACAGTCAACGACTGCCTTCTGGTGAGCCCTGATTTAGGGTCTAGTCCATATAAGGCCTTAATCGGATGCTGGCCAGCCTGTCAATGGCAAAAAAATTTCGATGTGTCTATCTCAAATATTTTTTGCACATTTCCAAAAAATCCAGGGTGGTGAAATGTACTAAAAATGTAAAATCAAAATTACACGGAGAGACTTTTGGTATTAATATTTCTTTTATCGCATATCCATAATGGAAATAAAAGATACGAATTTAGGGATAATCGAGGTACGGTTAGAAAAAGTCGAATACATAGTGACTATGAAAATACCAGACTAATATCTCTGATTAGAATAGATCGTAAGAATATTAGACTCTTACATACAAAAAGTTACAGTATTTCTAATTCGCTTTGCAATCTTTCTAAACCACTA
>JAAAKG020091531.1:0-10113 GCA_010014905.2 Druon quercuslanigerum | reverse complement strand
ATTTTTATCAGAGTAGTTTAATTATCAACCAAAGAGAGAAATTTTTGACCAAAATTATGAATTTTTAATAAAAAAAAAATATTTTTTACAAAAATTATGAATCTTTAATATAAAAAGACGAAGAAAGAAGACTTATCCACAAAAAATAATTTTGATCAAAGTAATTTATTTATCAACCAAAAAGAGAAGTTTTTTACAAAAATTATGAATTTTTATTAAAAAACTTATTTTTTTACAAAAATGATGAATTTTTAATAAAACTTCCAATTACTAAGCCAAAAAGATAATATTGATGAAAAAAACAGTTGAATTTTGTATACTAAAAATGATCAGTTATTTACGGAAAATAGAATATTTAAATTTTCCTTCAAACAAACAAAAATTTTAATGTAAAAAAATCATTTTCTACAAAAAAAATTTAACTTTTCACGAATCAGCGGAATTTTTAACGGAGCAAATAAATTTTCAACCACATTTTTGAACTTTGAAAACAAACAGCTAAATCTTCTTAAAAAATGAATTTTTAAATCAAACAGTTGAATTTTCAAATAGAATGATGAATCTTTAATAAAAATTCAAATTTCTAAGCCAAAGAATAATATTTATTTCAAAAACAGTTTAATTTTTATACTGAAAATGATTAGAAATTTTTTAATTACAAAAAAAAATTTTCTACAAAAAAATTAAAAATTAAAAAATCAAACAGTTGAATTTTCAACCAAGTACTTAAATTTTTCCTCAAAAAATTTTTAAATATGAAAAAAATTAATTTTTATCAAATTAGTTTAGTTTTCAGACAAAGAGAGAAGTTTTTCACCAATATTATGAATTTTTAATAAAAAAACATTAATATACCAACAAAAATAAAGTTTTTCACAAATCAGCTAAATTTTATTTTAAGAGACATTAATTTTTTACTAAATTGTTGGATTTTCAAGACAGAGACGTATTTTCCACAAAAAATAATTTTTGATTAAAATAGTTTATTTATCAACTAAAGAGAGAAATTTTTTACCAAAATTATGAATTTTTAATTTAAAAAAACTTTTTTTTTACAAAAATGATGAATCTTTAATAGAAATTTCCATTTCTGAGCCGAAAAGATAATATTGATAAAAAAACAGTTGCATTTTTATCCTAAAAATGATCAGTTATTAACCAAAAAGCAAATATTTACATTTTCCTTCAAACAAACAAACACTTTAATTAAATAAAATTATTTTATACAAAAAATTAAATTTTTCACAAATCAGCTGAATTTTTCACGGAACAGATAAATTTACAGTGACATTGTAGAATTTTTAAGAGAAACATCCGAATATTCTGAAGAGAATAAATTTTTACCAAGTACTTAAATGGTTCCTTAAAAAATATTTAACTGTCAAAAAAGTTGATTTTTATCAACGTTGTTGAAGTCTCAACGAATCATTAATAAAATTCCATTTGGAAGCCAAAATGTTAATATTGATAAAAAACAGTTGAATTTTTATACTAAAAATGATCAGTTATTATCCAAAAATATAATTTTTACATTTTCCTTCATAGAAAAAAAAATTTTTAATAAAAAAAAAATTTTCTACAAAACATTTAAAATTAAAAAATCAAACAGTTTAATTTTCAACTAAGTACTTAAATTGATCAAAGTAGTTTAATTCTTAATCAAAGAGAGAATTTTTTTACCAAAAATTATAATTTTTTAATTTAAAAGAATTATTTTTTTACAAAAATGAAGAATCTTTAATAAAAAAAAAAACGAAAAAATACCAATTTTATACAAAAAAATAATTTTTATCAAAGTAGTTCCATGCTCAACCGAAGAGGTGATTTTCACAATAAATTTAATTTTAACAAAATACATAAATGTTCAATTTACAAATAAAAATTTATTTACAAAGTTTTTGACATCGATAAAAAAAAGTAATAGAAAGAAAAAGAAGAAATCTTTTTTTTTTTAAATTTAATAATTTTTGTTTCAACCAAAGAAAGTTTTTTATTTTAAATAAAAAACAAAAGAACTGCACCAAAAGAGATGAAATTTCTTCCAAAGGATATGAATTTCCAAATAGCAAAGGCGAATTTTCAACCAAAAAAATAAATTTTAAATCAAAATAGTTGAATTTTCTTCAAAGTACTTAAATCTTCGCTTAAAATACATTTTTAACTAGCAAAAAATTAATTTTTCTTAAAGTAGAAGTCTCAACCAAAGAGAGAAGTTTTTCGCCAAAATTATCAATTTTTAATTTAAAAGAATTATTTTTCTACAAAAATGATGAATCTTTAATAAAAATTCCAATTCCTAAGTTAAAATGATGATATTTATAAAAAAACAGTTGAATTTAATGATAAAAATGATCAGAACTAAAAATAGAATATTTACATTTTTCCTCAAAAAAAAAAAAAAATTTAATAAAAAGAAATAATTTTCTACAAAAAAATTAAATTTTTCACAAATCAGCTGAACTTTTCAGGGAACAGTTGAATTTCCAACCAAGTACTAAAATTTTTCCTCAAAAATGTTTAACTATCAAACAAATTAATTTTTATCAAAGTAGTTTAATTTTTTAAAAAAGAGATGATTTTTCCACAAAAATCATGGATTTTTAATTTAAAAAAAATACGTTTTCAAACAAAAAATATAATATTCATACCAAACAGTTAAATTTTTAAAATTAAAAAAAATTAGCTTTAACCAAAAATGGAATTGTTACATTTTTCTTTTAATAAACAAAATTTTAATTAAAAAAAAAATAAATTTGTACACAAAAATTAAATTTTACACAAGTCAGCTAAATTTTTTTTAAGACAGATTAATTTTCTACTAAATTGTTGAATTTTCAAGACAGAGACGAATTTTCCACAAAAAAATTATTTTTATCAAAGTAATTCCATTAAACAAACAAAAATTCAATAAAAAACTAATTTTCTACAACAAAATTTTTTTTACAGATCAGTTGAATTTTTTACAAAACAGATGAATTTTCTACAAAATGTTGGATTTTCAAAACAAATAGACAAATTGTCCACTAAAAGTGGAATTTTTAGTTAAGTTATTAAATTTTCATTAAAAAAAAAAATGTTTATTAAAATAGTTAACCTCTCCACCAATGAGATGAATTTTTCACTAAAATTAGGAACCTATAATAAAAAATTAATTGTGAAGCCAAAAAGATTATATTTATACAAAGCAGTTGAATTTTAAAACTAAAAAAGATTAATTATTAAGCAAAAATAAAATAGTTACATTTTTATTCAAACAAAAAAAAATTTAATAAAAAAAACAAAAAAATTTTTACAAAAAAACAAATTGTTTACAAATCAGTTGAATTTATTATAAAACAGATGGATTTTTCCCTAAAATTATAAATCTTTAATAAAAGAATAAATATTTAACACAAACAAAAAATATTTATACAAAATAGTTTAATTTTGAAACTAAAAAGATCGATTATTAACCGAAAATGGAATTGTTACATTTTTGTGATTTAAAAAATAATTTTCTGCTTTAGAAAATTATTTTATTACAAAGAAGAACTAATTTTTATCAAAGTAGTTCAATTTTCAACCAAAGAGATGAAATTTTCAATAAAATTATTGTTCTTTAAAAAAATTTATTTTCAAGAAAAATGTCATAGTTGACATGTCAACAAGAAAATTTTAACTTTCAATCAACAGCAGTTAAATTTAACCAAAAAAGGCAAAATTTCAACAAAATACTAGGACTTTAAATTTTTAAAATAATGAATAAAAATTTTTAAATAAATGGTTTAATTTTCAACTAGAGTAATAGTTTTCTACGAATAAATACGAATCTTTAACAACAGACATACATTTTGAACCAAATACTTCAATTTTTAACTAAACTATTAAATTTTCAACTAAAAAGGATGCATTTAATACAACAAGAAATTAATTTTTAAACCAAAAGGAACAAAATTCATTTTGATAACATTTTCGAGAAAACAGTTTAATCACAACAAAATTTAGCAAAGACAAATTTTAAATTAAAAATTATGACTTGTTAGACAGCAGCTTATTCAGAAATTTTTGGTGAAGCACCAGAAATTGCACAAACAAATATAATAGTGGACTATTCAATCAAGAAGAATCAGCTCAAAAAGAATAGTTGAAATTTTTTTGGACTAAAAAATAATAGTTTAATAAAATATGAATATTATTTTCAATACTTTTTAAATATTATATTAAACAAATGCTAAGATATCACAAAATGTGGAATAAATCGAGACTTGGCTCTTCACAACACCAACTCACACCTTCCCATTCACAGCAGCTTATTCAGAAATTTCTGGCGAAGCACCAGAAATTGCACAAACACGACCTATGGCTTTTTCCCAATTTGAAGTATCCTCTGAAAGGAAAATATTTTCAAGAAGTAATTATTGTGTCAGTTGAATCAATTATGTATATAAGGAGAGATATAAAATATTCGAAAATTTATATTTTATCCCAACTGTCGAAGCAATAAATTTAATACTTTCTCGATATTCTTCTTTACTTTGATTGTTTCCAGGTTAGAAAAAGTATGAAATTTTATCAAAATTGCCGACATTTCAACAATATAATTAAATTTTGAACCAAATAATAACATTAGTAGACTACAATATAACAGTTTAAATAATCTTGAAGTTCAGTTTTAATATTTTTCAAATATTATGTTCACAGCAGCTTATTCAGAAATTTCTGGTGAAGCACCAGAAATTGCACAAACACGACTTATGGCTTTTTCTCAAACTAAAGCATCCTCTGAAAGGAAAATATTTTCAAGACGTAATAATTGTGTCTATTGAATCGATTATGTATATAAGGAGAGGTATAATATATCTGAAAACCAAATTTTATTTCAAATATCAAAGTAATAAATTCCACTGGATTCGTGTTCTTTGAGAAGTATTAAAAATTCATTAGTTTCCCAATATTCTCCTTTACTTCGATTGTTTCCAGTTTAGAAAAATTATGACTTTTTAACAAAATCTATGAATTTGCAACAATATAATTTAATTTTGAACCAAATAATAACATAAGTAGACTAAAAATAATATTTTTAATTAATTTTGAATTCAGTTTTAATACTTTTCAAATATTATGTTTAGAGCAGCATATTCAGAAATTTCTGGCGAAACACCAGAAATTGCACAAACACGACTTATGGCATTTTCCGAATTTAAAGTATCCTCTGAAAGGAAAATGTTTTCAAGACATAATTATTGTTTTTTGTGTCAGTTGAATCAATTATGTATATAAGGAGAGGTATAGAATATCTGAAAATTAAAATTTTATCCCAATTGTCGAAGAAATAATTTCATTACTTTCTCGATATTATCCTTTGCTTCGATTGTTTCCAGGTTAGAAAAATTATGACTTTTTATCGAAATTTCTGAATTTTTAACAATTAATCTAAATTTTGAATCAAAGAATAACATAAGTAGACTAAAAATTAATAGTTTAAATTAATCTTTAATTTAGTTTTAATACTTTTCAAGTATTATGTTCACAGCAGCTTATTCAGAAATTTCTGGTGAAGCACCAGAAGTTGCACAAACACGACTTATGAATTTTTCTCAAAAATGAAGTATCCTCTGAAAGGAAAATATTTTCAAGACTTAATAATTGTGTCATTTGAATCGTTTATGTATATAAGGAGAGGTATAAAATATCTGAAAATTAAAATTTTATCCCAACTGTGGAGGCAATAAATTCATTCCTTCTTCGAAATTCTCCTTTACTTTGATTGTTTCCAAGTTAGAAAAATTATGACTTTTTCACAAAATTTCTGAATTTTCAACAATATAATTAAATTCTGAACCAAATAATAAAATTAGTTAACTAAAAAATAATAGTTTAAATTAATCTTGAATTCAGTTTTAATACTTTAAGAATATTATGTTCATAGCAGCTTATTCAGAAATTTTTGGTGAATCACCTGAAATTGCACAAACATGACTTATGACTTTTTAACAAAATTTCTGAACTTTTAACAATATAATTAAATTTTGAACCAAATAATAACATTAGTAGACTAAAAAATAACAGTTTAAATTAATCTTGAAGTTCAGTTTTAATACTTTTCAAATATTATGTTCATAGCAGCTTGTTCAGAAATTTCTGGTGAAGCACCAGAAATTGCACAAACACGACTTATGACTTTTTAACAAAATTTCTGAATTTTCAACAATATAATTAAATTTTGATCCAAATAATAACATTAGTAGACTAAAAAATAACAGTTTAAATTAATCTTGAAGTTCAGTTTTAATACTTTTCAAATATTATGTTCACAGCAGCTTATTCAGAAATTTTTGGTGAAGCTCCAGAAATTGCATAAACACGACTTATGTCTTTTTCTCCAAAATAAAGTATCCTCTGAAAGGAAAATATTTTCAAGACGTAATAATTGTGTCTGTTGAATCGATTATGTATATAAGGAGAGGTATAAAATATCTCAAAATCAAATTTTATCCCAACTGTCGGAGCAATAAATTCCTCTGGATTCGTATTCTTTGAGAAGTATTAAAAATTCATTACTTTCCCGACATTCTCCTTTTCTTCAATTGTTTCCTGGTTAGAAAAATTCGTCAGTTTGCATGCAATTTAAATTCCTTTGCGGCAGAATAGTGGAATCAATTTCGAACAATTCGTCGGAATAACGATAGCTTAGCTGAAATGATTCTCGTATATTTGAAGAAATTTTAAAATGCATTTCAATCCTATTCGGATCTTCAATTTAAAAAAAATTAATTATTAGATCGGAAGATATTTAAGTAAAATTATTAAAAATCTTTTCTAAATATTTAAGCCTTAAAATTGTTGAATCCAAAAAATTTCCACAAAATTTTAATTAAAAGGTTGCAGCAGGGTTTATTGAAAAAAAATTCTTATAATATCATATACACGTTAGGGTTGAAACATTTTATTTTTTAAGTATTATTTTTTTATATAAGAATTCATAATAAACAATTTATTAAAAATAATAGTTTTTTTTAAACTGAAAATTAAATTTTTTATCGCAATCCGCAGTCATAATATAATTAGCGTTTTTCAATTTAAATAACTTCACAATATTTCATTTATTTAGAAAATTCGATTCTTTAATTCTTTTTTTTATAATAGAATGAAAAATCTCATTTTAATTTTCAAAAATAGAAAATTTTTTATTAAAACGACCGAAAAATCTGGAAGAATAATAATGGGCCTGAAAATTCCGAGCAAAGAAAATATTCCATAGTAGAAATTTCCGGAAATTATCAAATTGCCGGCAATTTAAAATTCTTAAATTGGAGAGTTCCCGAATAAAAAACTCTTAAATCAAAAAAATTATAAAATAATTCTTCTGGGTTTTCTAGAAAATTCTTCTTTTTTGTTTGAAAAGTCGAAAGTTTGGTATAAAATTTAAATAATTGGTTAAAAATTAATTTTTTGTTAAAAATTTATATTTTTAGTTAAAAAAATATTTATCGTAAAGAATTAACTTTTTTTTCTTAAAAATTCATAATTTTAGTTCAAAATTCATATATTTGTTTGAAAATTTCACTATTTTGTTAATTTTTTTTAGGAAATTAATATGGCTAACTAAAAATTTTAATATTTTATTTCGTTTTAAGAAATTTTAGTTTTAATTCAAAATTGATCTTTCCTCGTTAAAAATTCATCATTTTTGTTGAAAAAAAAACCTTTTTTTTTTAATTATTTTTGTTGTGAAAGATTCATAACTTTAGTTTCAAATTCAATTTTTTGGATATAAAATTAAACTGTTTTCTAGAAAATTCTTCTTTTTGGTTTGAAAAGTCGAAATTGTTGTATAAAATTTAACTAATTGGTTGAAAATTAATTTTTTTGTGAAAAAATTATATTTTTAGTTAAAAAAAATGTCTAATAGAGAATTAACTTTTTTGTTAATAAGTATTTTTTTCAATAATCGTCATTTTAGTTGAAAATCAAGGTTTAAAATTAATCTGTTTCGTAAAAAATTAATTTTTTTACTCAAAAATTTAGCAATTTTGGTTTAAAATTAATTTTTTTTTAAATTCATATTTTATATAACTTTAGTTTCAAATTCAATTTTTTGGATATAAAATTAAACTGTTTTCTAGAAAAAGTCGAAATTTTGGTAGAAAATTAAACTAATTAGTTAAAAATTAATTTTATTGTTCAAAATTTATATTTTTAGTTAAAAAAAGTATTTATAGTAGAGAATTAACTTTTTTGTTGAAAATTATTATTATTTTTTAAATTCGCCATTTTAGTTGTAAATTAAGATTTAAAATTAAACTGCTTGGTAAAAAATAATTTTTTTACTTACAAATTTAACCATTTTCATGTAAAATCAATTTAGTTTTTTAAAATTCATATTTTTAGTTAAAAATTTAATTATTCCACTTTAAAAAAAATTAATCTTGTTCTTGTTTCAAATTAATTTTTTTGTTCTTAAAAATTCATAATTTTAGTTTAAAGTTAAACCTTTTTTTTAATTATTTTTATTTTTCTGAAAGATTAATAACTTTAGTTTTAAATTTAATTTTTTGTGCATAAAATTAAACTAATTGGTTGAAAATTAATTTCCTTGTTAAAAATGTATATTTTTAGTTAGAAAAAATATTTATCGTAGAAAATTAACTTTTTTTCTTAACAATTCACAATTTTAGTTCAAAATTCATATATTTGATTGAAAATTTCACTATTTTATTAAATTTTCTGTTTTTTTGTAGGTAATTAATATAATTAATTAAAAATGTAAATATTTTATTTCGTTTTAAAAAAATTATATTTTAAATTCAAAATTGATCCTTCCTCCTTTAAAATTCACCATTTTTGTTGAAAAAACTAATTTTTCTAAAGTTGAGTCTTTTTTTTTTAAATTGTATTTGTTGTTGTGAAAAATTCATAACTTTAGTTTCAAATCCAATTTTTTTATATAAAATTAAACTAATTGGTTGAAAATAATTTCTTTGTTAAAAAAAAAACTAAATGTTTTTAGTTGAAAAAAATATTTAGGGTAGAGAATTAACTTTTTTGTTGAAAATTCCTTTTTGCTTAATATTCATCATTTTAATTAATAATTCATGTTTAAAATAAAACTGTTTCGTAAAAAATTCATTTTTTTATTTAACAATGTAACCATTTTGGTGAAAAATTAATTTCGTTTTTTAAAATTCTTATTTTCAGCTAAAAAGTTAATTATTTTCTAGAAAATTACCTTTTTGTAAAAAGGTCCTATTTTTTAGTAGAATAATAATCTTTTTAATAGAAAATTTATATTTTTAGTTAAAAATTTATTTATTCCACTTTTAGAAAAATTATTCTTGTTGTTTAGAAAATCATCATTTAGGCTGTAGGCTGGATTCTTGTTTTAAATTCATTTTTCTGATCTTAAAAATTCATAATTTTAGTTCAATAATAAAATAAATAAACGAAATTTATTTGATTGAAAATGTCACTATTTTGTTGAATTTTTTGTTTGTTTTTAGGAAATTAATATGGTTAACTATAAATGTAAATACTATATTTCGTTTTAAAGAAATTATATTTTTAATTCAAAACTGATCTTTCCTCGTTGAAAATTCATCATTTTAAAATTTATTTTAAAAAAATCATTTTTGTTATTGTGAAAGATTCATAACTGTAGTTTTAAATTAATTTTTTTGGATATAAAATTAAACTGTTTTTTAGCGAATTCGTCTTTTTGGTTTAAAACGTCAAAATTTTTTTATAAAATTAAACTAATTGGTTGAAAATTAATTTCTTTGTTAAAAATTTATATTTTTAGTCAAAAAAAATATTTATCGTAGAGAATTATATTTTTTTTGAAAATTTATTTTTTTGGTTGAACATTAATCTTCTGTGTTGAAGATTGATCTATTTGTTTTAAAATTTAATTTTTTAATTCAAAAAAATTTTTTGTTAAAAAAATTATCTTTTGTGTTGAAATTTGAATTCCTTTTTTCAAAACTAGATTTTTTTTTTGTTGAAGATTCATCATTTTAGTTATTCATCTTTTATGAAGAAAATTGTTCTTTTTTTGTAGAAAATTAATTTTGATAACTCAAAATATAAATATTTCATTTCGGGTAAAAAATGGTATTTTATTTGAAAATTGATGTA
>JAAAKG020091520.1:0-16298 GCA_010014905.2 Druon quercuslanigerum | reverse complement strand
ATTTAATAATATAATAATATAATAAAATATTATTTAAATATATATGTACATTTTAATTATAAATAAAATTTTTAAAATAATTAAATAAAGTTTTTTCTCAAATTTTCTGTAAAATTTTTTGTAGAAATTAATATAATGTAGAATTAAATGTTTGCATTATGTTTTTTATTAATTAAGTTACAAATTTATTAATTATATGTTTTAATTAAATTTAAATAATGCAAAAATAAAATTAATAATGCAGAAAAAAAATTGATTTTCAAAATTTCAATGAAAAAAATTAGTTTAAATATAATATAATAATATTAAATAAAAATAATAGAATATTAATGAATCCTGAAAAGTTTCCGGAGCTAGAAAGGGGGATGGACTAGTCATCCCAGAAAATTTGTGGAACTGGAAAAGGTAAATGACTGGTCGTCTCGCAAAATTGGTGAAGCTGGGAAAGGGGATAGACTGGTCATCCTGAAAAATTTGTGGAGCTGGAAAAGGGGATGGACTAGTCGTCCCAAAATTTTTGAACTACTAGTCAAATTAATGAAAAATATTTGGCTTAGCTACAAAAAACATTTTTTTAATAACTCGATTAAAATAATAAAATACATTTATAATATATAATCTAAGCTGTACAGTTTTTAAATAATACTCAGTTAAAAGTTAAATATTTAAGCATATTAGCGATGAAATATTATCCATTTTTATAGATTTTCAAAAATTAGAAAGATTTAACTCAGCAATTTTGGATAATAATTATCAGAGGCCAAAGAGATTACTTTTATTTATAATTTTGTAAAAACTATAAATTGTTTATATCTTTCAGTTAACCTAAAAAATACAATACACGAGACAAATTTGTTATCGATTTTTAACGAAATATAATTTTTTATCACATTTAAGATTATATCTTTAGATTTCGTATAATTTTTCAAGAAATGAAAAGTTTCAGGTCAGAAACTGTCGACAGTAAGAGGTCAAAAGACTTCTTATTTTATTTTAAAGAATTTTTTGAAACAAAAGTTTTCTTCCTAAAAATGAAAAATTCTGAATTAATCACAGAAAAATATCAATTTTAAACATTTTTGCAAAAAAATATTGTTTAAACAAAACAAATTAAATAAATACGTTCAGCCTTCTTGACAATTACTAGTTGCTCGATTCAACGTCAAGAAAGTACTTTTCAATGAAATACTCGGCAAAAATTATTTACACAAATTTAAATGGTTTAAACAATGGTTCAACAATGCTTCAACAATGCTTAAAAGCATTTCAGTGGTCCAACAAAAACAATAATTAATGGAAAAAAAGGTTAAAACTTATCAGATATTTTTCAATTTTGCGGAAAATGGTCTCTTACAGCTCTTAAAAAGTAGTAAGGCACCGCTATGGGCAGGCTACCCCCACTCTTCCCCTTTCAACTACTATCAGCTATACTGATACTGTCTCGGTGAAAACATACCCCCCATTAGGTAAAATTAGGTGAGCCAATCTTTTCTCGGTAAAAATAGACCTCACTTTAGGTCGAAATAGTTCCCAGCGAGTATATTTAAATAAACGTTTTTGTAGAACTTAAATATTTTTCAATTTATTATTCGAATTATTTTTTGTTTTTTTTTGTAAGTTTTAATTGCAGACTATCGCTAGTCGATCAGTAAAACTCCAGAAATGCCTCGAAGTAGTAAGGCACCATTATGGCCAGACTACCCCCACTCTTCCCCCTTTACCCACTATCATCTTGACTGACCCTGTTTTGGTAGAAAAAATTCTTTTTTCGGAACAGTTAACTAGACCGACTTTTGGCAAAAATAGGTTTATATGAGCATTTTTTTATTAAAATTTTTTTTATAAGGTAAATAAAAATTTTTTAATTGATCAGTTAAATAAATAATTTTTTTGTCGTAAGCTTTACTTACTGTCCAGCGCTAGTTAATAAGTAAGATTTACGAAAAAAATTATTCAGATATTTAATTGAATTATAAATAGATTCTATAAAAAGTTTCTGCAAGGCACCATAGTGGTGCCTTGCTACTTCGGGAAATTTATATCGCTTGGCTTATTGAGTAAAGCTAGACAATAAGTAAAAGTTACTAAAACAACAAAAAAATGATTTAAATAATAAATTTTAAAAAAGTATTTAAATAATGAATTTAAAAATATATATATACTGCAAAAACTATTAACTATTCTAACCGAGACAGGATTGGTGTACCTGTTAGTGGCGGAAAAGGAAAGGGTGGGGGAAGGCTGCTTATAGTGGTGCCTTACTACTTCAGGGTTTTTTTTTTAGAGTTTTACATTTCGAACAGCGCTAGAAAATAAGTAAAACTTACGAAAACACGAAAAAATTATTTAAATAATAAATTAAAAGATATATACATTCTGTGAAAACTTTTATTAAAAAAATTGTATACATCTATTTTTAAGAAATTGGGATCTATTTTAAGCGAGACATGATTGGTCCAGCTAATATGAACAAAGGATGGGTCTATTTTTACCAAAAAGGATCGTCCTATCTGTAAAAAGGAAAATCCGAAAGATTGGGAGAATTATTCTCATAGTGGTGCCTTACTACTTAAGAGCATTTTTAGGAATCCATAGGACCAGGGGTGGGGGCTTCTAAATCAAAAGTATTTTAGCAAAAAATGTTCATTTTAAACTCTCTAACAAATTCACATGATCTCCTGCAAGCTAAGAAAATCCATTTTTTTATTTATTATTTTTTACGTTTTTGTAATGACATTATATTTCGAAGAAAGAAAGTGGCGGAAAATGGTCTATTACAGCTCTTAAAAAGTAGTAAGGCACCGCTTTGGGCAGGCTACCTCGACTCTTCCCTTTTCAACTACTATCAGCTATACTGATACTGTGTCGGTAAAATTAGGTGAGCCGATCTTATCTTGGCAAAAATAGACATCACTTTTGGTCCAAATAGTTCCCAGCGAGTATATTTAAATAAACGTTTTTGTAGAACTTAAGTATTTTTCAATTTATTATTCAAATGAATTTTTATTTTTTTCGTAAGTTTTAATTACAGACTAGCGCTAGTCGATAAGTAAAACTCTGAAAATGCCTCGAAGTAGTAAGGCACCACTATAACCAGACTACCCCTACCCTTCCGGACTAGCTGTTTGTGAAATAAAAGGGAAGGGTGGGGGAAGTCTGACCATAGTGGTGCCTTGCTACTTCAAGAAATTTCTGTCTGGCACCACTTTGGCTATACTATCCCCACCCTTTCCCCTTCACACACTAACAGCTATACTGATCCTGTCTTGCTAGAAAAATTCTTCTTTCGGAACATTTAACTAGACCGATTCTCTCTCAGTAAAAATAGACCCGACTTTTGGCAAAAATAGGTCCATATGAGTCCATATTTAAATAAATAACTGTTTTTGTCGTAACTTTTACTTATTGATTAGCGCTAATTATTAAATAAGATTTACAACAAAAATTATTCAGTAATTAATTGAATTACAAATAGATTCTAAAAAAAGTTTCTTCTTATAAAACTCATAGGGACTAGCTTTTAGTCAAATAAGAAGGAAGGGTGGGGGAAATCTGACCATAGTGGTGCCTTGCTACTTCGGGAAATTTATGTCGCTTGACTTATTGAGTAAAGCTAGACAATAAGTAAAAGTTACCATAAAAATCCAAAAAATGATTTAAATAATAAATTAAAAAATATATATATGCTGAAAAACTATTAACTATTTTAAACGAGACAGGATTGGTCTACCTGTTAGTGGCAGAAAAGAAAATGGTGGGGGAAGGCTGCTTATAGTGGTGCCTTATTACTTCAGGGTTTTTTTTTAGAGTTTTACATTTCGAATAGCGCTAGTCAATAAGTAAGACTCACGAAGAAATGAAAAAATGATTAAAATAATAAATTAAAAGATGTGCACATGGATGGATCTATTTCTACCTAGAAGGGATCGTCCTATCTGTAAAAAGGAAAATCCGAAAGATTGGGAGAATTATTCTCATAGTGGTGCCTTACTACTTTAGAGCATTTTTGGCAATCCATAAGACCAGGGGTGGGGGCGTCTAAATCAAAAGCATTTTAGCAAAAAACATTCGTTTTCAAACTCTCTAACAAATTCAGATAGTCTCCTGCAAGCTAAGAAAATCCATTTTTGTATTTATTATTTTTTACGCTTTTATAATGACATTATATTTCGAAGAAAGAAAGTGGCGGAAAAAGGTCAGAGGAGCAAGGCGTTAAGTGAAAATCGTAATTAAAATTTTAAATTGTGTTGAAACCCAGGGTGACTGGCTTTCCGCGGTTGGCTGACTTTTTCCAATTTTCCTCGACGTTCCCTGGTGGACGGAGTTTCTCGCTCGTTTATTTGCTGTCGCGCAGTACCCTCTGTACGTAATACTT
This sequence comes from Druon quercuslanigerum, assembly GCA_010014905.2. Lineage (NCBI taxonomy): Eukaryota > Metazoa > Arthropoda > Insecta > Hymenoptera > Cynipidae > Druon > Druon quercuslanigerum. The sequence continues at coordinate 11,923 of JAAAKG020091520.1, read as the reverse complement.
TAAGCTTATTACGTTATATTCGGAACAAAGAGATTTAAGAAAAAAAAGAACGGCGCTAAGAAAGAACAATTACAATTTTTTTAACGTAATTTTTTTCAATAGTTTATAACAAATACTCAAATTTATTGAACAATAGTGTTTTTATTTGTAATGTTAATGAATAATAATATTAGAGAACAGACAGAAATGAATTTTCAGATGCACATTCGAATTCTAAAATTTGTTTTCTTTAGAAAAAAAACTCGGTTTATTTTCCAACTTTTTTTTGGGTTTTAGAGAAAATCTTTTATCATTTGAGAACGTTATATATGATTTGCAGAAGTTTCTATATTGAAGCGGGAAATTTTTTTTGAATTCAGTATGAATAATAGAATTATTTTTATTAATTAAAGTTCCTTGAAATTAACAAATTATTTTTCTTATCTGAAACCATATTTTTAATAATTTTTTTTACCTATTTAAAAAAATTTTGAATTTGATTTGAATTTGTCATCCAATATAAATATTTGATCAAATTTTCAAGATTTTCGATAATCGTGAATAGCGAATAAAAAAAATTTTTTGTTTCAAGTGTAACTATTTAGTTAAGAGCGAAACGGCTATCCTAAAAATCTTCTTTTTTTTTTTAATTTTAAATTGAGCTATTTCATGATTAATTAAAAATTTATCTTTTTGAATTAAAAATTTAACTATTTCGTTGAAAATTTCTGTATTTTTTTAAAACTTTGTCTTTTATGGTAGAAATTTATTCTTGTTGGTAACAAATTTACTTTTTGTTTAAAAATTTATGTATTTTGTTAGAAATGAATTTTTTTGGTTTAATATTAATTTCTTTGGTTTAAAAATTCGTTTTTTAATTTGAAAATTTAACTTTTATATTTCAGGTTGAATATCGATTCTCTAAAGTTAAAAATTCAAGTATTAGTTTGTAAATTCTATTAAAAATTGAAAAATTTTGTTAAAAATTTGTGGATCTTGGTAAAAATTATTCCTTTTTGGTAGAAAATTAATCTTTTCGGTTTATATTTTATTTCCTTATTTAAAAACTAGTTGTTTTTTACTTAAAATTAATTTCTTTAACTAATAATTTAAGTTTTCTATTTTTCGTCTAAATTGTTTATCATTGAAATTCTATATTTTTATTGAAAAATGCATTTTTTTGCTTAAAAATCTACCTATTTTGGTTCACATTCATTTTTTTGTTTTGATTTAAACCTTATTTATCTAACTGAAAATTAAACTATTATATCTATTTTTTGAAAATTGATATTTTTAGATGAAAATTCAAATATTTTGTTTAAAACTGGTATTTTTCTACATGAAATTAACTGTTTTGGTTTAAAATTTTAAGTTTAATTTTAACTATTCCATTTTTTTCGAAATATTTCTTATAGACTTATTGCTCTAGCTTTAAATTAAACAAATCCATTTTTTGTTAAGAATTTATTTTTTTATATGAAAATTTATCTATTTTGTTAAAAGATTGTGTTTTTTTGGTAGAAAATTCATTTTCTGGGTCGAGATTTCAACCATTAGATTAATTTTTTTCTTATATTGAAGATGCTTAATTTTAGTTAAAATTTCGTTTTTTTTTTGTTACAAATTTTACCAATTTTGTAAAAAAAATTTGTTTCAAAATTATTTTTTTAAATTACAAATGTTGATATTTACTTTTTGTTAAAAAGTTTATCTTTTCCAGTTCAAAATTTACTTTTTTTATTTAATTTACCTTTCTTAGTCACAAAATTCAATTATTTTGTTAGAAAAATCTTATTTTTGTGTTTTGAATTCAACATTTTTCTCAAAAATTGGTCTGTGTGACTTAAAAACTCAAAATTTTGGTTTTTGGATGAGATTTTTTTCTTTATTGATTAAAAAATGTTTTTTGCTTTAAAATTCAACTCTTTTAATTTAATTCGAATTTTTTTTTTGATTTAATAGTTTTTTATCAAAAATTAAAATGCTTTTTGCGAAAAATGTCATCTATTATAATTTTTGTTGGAAATTCTTGTTTTAATCCAATATTTATCAGTTTTGTTGAAAATTTAAATATTTTATTAAAAATTCCCTTTTTCTTGTTCAAAAATTAATTATTTCACCTGAAAATGTCATAATAAAATGTTACGCTAATAAATATTTAATTTTTGTCATTTCCATTTTGCAAACAAATGTGAAATTGTTTAATCAATAAATCTCTTATGGAACTGCAAACAAATAATTAATTTCAGAAAATCTTAATAAAACGTGACAATAAAAAACTAGAAATTTAATAAACTGCTGGAACAAATTACAAGTTTATTACAAAAGATTTACTTTTTGCAAGAATATTTCTGTTTCTTTAACTTCTATTCTGAAAAAGGAAGAAAAGTGCTGTAATTTATTTTTTTTAATTGTAATATATTTATAAAATGAAGTAATCATCTTTTATTAAATCGTGATCTATTTATTTACTTATCCTTTGTATTATTAACAGCAATCTACAAAATATTAAAAAAAAAAAGAATTTTTTTGAAGTTTTGAATTTCGGGGTGAATGAATAATTTCGATTTTCCTTTATTAGGCTGTAAATCTCTATGGCTCTGGAAATTAATTTTTTTCTTTTTAAACAAGTTTCATTCCATTCACATGGTTTTGACTAACACTACAAAATTTTAATTTTCTAGGACTGACAGAAAATGTTTTAGAAAACGTTGAATTTTCAACAGTAAATTACGCTTTTAACTTAAATAGTTCAATTGTAAATAGAAAAAAATTATTGTTTTACTGAAAAAACAGGTTTTTATTGAAATAATTCAAATTTAATAACAAAAAACTGAATTTTCAACGGAAAATGTTATAGTTGATATTTTTACAAAAATATATTTTAAATTAAACAAAAATCAGTAGAATTAAACTAAAACAAACGAATTTAAAATAGGTGTAAATGTTAAACTCAGAAAAATTTGTCAGGCAAGAAAGAAAACCATTTTTAAACAAATTTTTCAATTTTTTAACCTAAAAAGAATAATTCTGAAGCAAAAAGATTAATTTTATACAAAAAATCTAATTTTTTATGAAAATAAGTCATTTTTTAAGATTAGTAGTCATATTTTTAACCAAAGCGATTTTTTTGCGAAGATTTTTTAATTTTTAACCAAAAATGGAATATTTTAATTTATACTTACAAATTTATTCTGAACCAGTTGAAAAAAATTTAACTAAAATTATAAATCTGCTGGAAAAATTATTTAGTTAAATTTGCAACAAAAAAAAAGATAAATTTTTAACGAAAAATGTTGATATTTCATCTTTAAGGTTTATAAGCAAAAAATACAATTTACCTAAAAAAAACAGTAGAATTTTGTATGCTTAAATGTGAATTAAAAAAAATTTAACCAAATTCTTCAACTTTCTACCAAAATATTACAAATTTTAACCAAAAAAGTAAAATATTCAACAAAAAAAAACCGTTTAATTTTCACAAACAAAAATGATTTTTTAATAAATTGTTAAATATTCAACAAAAAAAATAAATGTTTTAATCAGATTCATAAATTGATTATTCTGTGAAATCCTAATGTTATTAATTAATAATTAATATAATTCAATATTTTAATTTTTTTAAATATTATAATAAATATTGTTAATGAGATTAAAAATAAATAATTAATTAGCGTTGTGATATTAAATATATTTAAATATCAATAATCATAAAGAAGAAATTCTATACTAGATTTAGAATAGTTATTGCATGGGCAAAAAAATATTTGGTTGACTCAACTAAATTTTTTAATTGTTTTAATCAAACTTTATGGTAGAATCCACAGCAAAAATTGGTTGGATCAATGACATATTTTGTTCAATGAATCCAAATTTGTTTACTTTTTTTTTGGTTTCAGACAGTTTTTTCCTGACTATATTAAAATTACGTATTTTTTTATTTTTAACGAATGGAATTAATAAAAGATTTTGAATGAAAATTGTTCAAAAAAACTATTTTTTATATCTTTTCTGCTACTATAAGCAATCAACTTGAATGTTTTATTTTTTGTCGAATACTGGTTTGTTGAAAATTTAATTATTTTGTCAAAAATTTAATTATTTTGATAAAAATTTAACTGTTTTATTTAAAATTCAATTAATTTGTTGGAAAACTTAACCATTTTTTTGAACATTTGTCTTTTCGGATCTAACACTCGATTTTATAATTTGACATTTTTTAAATCAAATTTTTTAAATTTATTTCTGGTTCAAAAGTGAACATATTTAGGCGAAAAATTAAACCACTTTAATAAAAAATTATTTTTTTAGTAACAAGTTAATATTTTAGTAGAAAATTGAACTATTTATTCAAAATTTATGAATTTTGTAAAAAATTAGTATTTTTTGAATAAAATATCAAGTGTTACATTTCATGTTGAGAATTGGCCATTTTAATTTGAATCAACTGTTTTTTAAGAACAATTAAAATAATTTTTTGGTTGAAAAATCTAATGTTTTCTTTTTGGTAACAATGATATTTTTCTTTGAAAATTCATATTTTCGGGTTCCAAAATCAATTGTTGTTTTAAAAATATTTCTGTTAGGCTTCAATATTCAACATTTTGGAAATTTGTTGTTGAAAATTCGCTTTTCTAAGTTGTAAAATTTTGTTTAAAGAAAATTTAAATATTCCATTTTCGTTTAAAAAGTGATATTTTTCGATTAAAAATTTAAATAGTTGATATAAATTCGTGTTTTTGGATAAAAATTGAATCTTCTTGGTTAAAAATTTAAACTACTTGTTTGAAAATTTATTATTTTTTAATACACAATTAATTTCATCTTGTTAAAATGCAAATGTATGGTTGAAAATTAATATTTTTAAATTCAACTTTAAACTCCTAGTTCGAAAATTAAGATGAATTCCTAAAAATTAATTTTTAGGTTGAAGATTCATAATTTTAGTTCAAAATTCACTTTTTGGTTTGATGATAAACTTTTTTATTGAAAATTTGTCTTTTTGGTAAAAAAATTCATCTGATTTAGTTAAAGTTGTACCTTTTTTTGGATAAAAATAAAACTGTTTGGTTAAAAGTTAAAAAATTGTATTAAAAAGTGATCCTTTTCGGTTTAGGATACAAATATTTTTTTTTAATTCGACTTTTTTGTTGAAAATGCAAGTATCTTCATAAAAAATTTACTGCTTCTTTAAAACTCATTTTTGATATTGTAAAGTCAATCTACAATTTTTTGTGGACAAAGATTCCGATATTTATTTTGAAAATCTTTAATTTTTAATTTGTTGAAACTTTGTTGAAAATTTATTTTTTTAAATAATTTTTTATCTATTTGCTTGCAAATTTAATCGTTTTATTGAAAAATAATTTTTTTTCTAAAAATGCATATTTTCTGTTTAAAAAAGCTTTTTTTGTTAAAAATGTTGAATATATCACAAGATTAAAATTCTAGTATTTGAATGTTTGTAGACAGATGCAATCGCAAATTAGTTAAAAAAATTAGGGATTTTTTAAAATCAAGTTTATCCTGCAAAGCAAGTATTGTTTCAAACACAGAAAAAAAATTTATTTTGACCCTTAAAATTTAAAAAAATCTGGATTTCTAAACCCTACAGACTTGAAATCGAATTCTATTCGAACCAAGTAAAATTCAATTCGAAATATTTTTACTCCGGTACCGAGTATTACCCAACGAATTACCCAACTGGGTAATTTCGAAATTGCGGGGTAAATTCGAATTTTTTTTAATTTATAGTTTAAATTGCTTCAAGAGGGTGATTTAAACAAGAATCCAGAACCAATTAGGGCTTGAACTGATTCATAGAATTTAGGGCTGTCTGACTTTACCCCACATGTCCGAAATTGACCCGTTTGAGAGTAGTTAACTCACTTTTTCGTAGAGACTGGGGTATATAATAGACAGAGATGGAAAGTCAATAACTGTGATTTAACTTCGAATTAAAGTTAAGTGCCATTTCCCTTTCGGCTTCTTTTCTCGTCAGGGGTGAAAGCGGACCTGACTGTGATCCATTACGTTACAGGGCTATTCTGGGGGTGCGCATTACCTTCCTGTCACGCAAACTGAACTCTGCAAATCAGCTTGAAAAAATCTAGCTAAGGCCAATTTCACGATTCGATTATTTTTTATCCTGGTGTTGAAAGGGTAGGAAAAGAAATAAGAAAGGAGTAGGGGGAGGTGAGGGGGAAGGAGGGGTAGCGAAATAAGGGGAAATTATAGTAGGAGAACTGGATGAAGTGATGAGAAAAGGAGGCAGGGGAAGTAGGGGAAATGAGGAGAACAAAAGACTGTGAAAAGGGGAAGGTATGAGGAAAATGTTGGGTAAGTGAGGGGAAGCGAAGGTTAAAATGTGGGAGGGGACGCAGGAAAAATCAAGGGGGAAGTGGAAAAGGGAAGGTATGAGGAAAATGTTGGGTAAAAGAGGGGAAGCGAAGGTTAAAGTGTGGGAGAGGACGCAGGAAAAATCAAGGGGGAAGTGGAAAGGGGAAGGTATGAGAAAAATGTTGGGTAAAAGAGGGGAAGCGAAGGTTGAAGTATAGGAGGGGACGCAGGGAAATCAAGGGGGAAGTAGGGTAAATGGGATGTAGGGTAAAGTGGAAGTAAGGTAAAGTGGAAGTAGGGTAAAGTGGAAGTAGGGTAAAGTGGAAGTAGGGTAAAGTGGAAGTAGGGGATTTCAGGTGGAGCGGGAGGGGGAAAGTATTGGAGGGGGAGGTTCGAAAAACTATTTTCAGGTTTTAACGCAAATAAAAATTTAACTCAGAACTTTTTTACTAAAAATGTTGGATTTTAAATTAAAGAACAACAAATTTTTAGATGAGACAGATGAATTTTTAACAAAAAATACAAGTTTTTACTGAAAAATATGATTCAAAATAATAATTAACTACAAAATTATATAATTTTTAGATAAATAGTTTAAATTTTAACTTACAACAAAATTAATTAATATTAAACAGTTGCAATTATAAAAAAATAAAATAAATTTTTTTTTAATAAAAAGAGAAGAATTTTCAATCCAAAAAGACAAATAATTTTCATCAAAACATTTAAATTTTCGGCCAAGAAAGATGCATTTTTAACAAAATAGTTTAATTTTCTACCAACTGATTAAGTTTTTAACAAAAAACTTGATATTTCAGCTCAAAATATGTTTATTTTAAATATATAAATAAACGGTTAAATTCAACAAACAAAAAAGCATTTTTAGCAAAATTGTTGAATTCTCAAATACATTGACATTTGTATCCAAAAGAAGATTTCTATTTTTTATTAATTTTTTATTTTAGAATTTGGTTGAAAATTTAAATATTGTGTTAAAAATGGAACTATTCTGCAAAAATGAAACCTTTTATGGTAAAAAAATTCAGAAATTTTTAAATTCAAGAAATTAAATTTGTGATTTAATTATTATATATACAATATTGATATATTATAATTATATTAATATTAATATATATAATACATTAAAATTCAAAATTAATAATAATTTATATTAATTTTAATTAATTTAATTAATTTATTAATTCTACTAAAATAGATGAATTTCCAAAAGATCAAGTAGATTAATTTTCAAATCTCTGTTAAAAATTTATCATTTTTTTGTAGAAAATTAATATTTTTGATTAAAAAATTAACTTTTTCATTAAGAATTCAACTATTTAATTGCATTTGTTATTAATTCGATCATTTGGTTAATAGTTGACATAACAGTTACATTTTTCACAAATACGTGACTTTTTGACAAAACTAATTGAATTTTCTACAAAATAATTAAATATTTGACAAAATATTTTCATTTTTGAATAAATAATTATATTTTTGAAATAAACAGACGAATTTGCAAACAAATAATAGAATTTATAAAAGTAATAAAATAAATTTTTTAAGCAAGAAAAATGGTCCACTTTACAAAAAAAAAGTTCAATTTCGAAAAAAATAGATAAATTTGCAAAAGAGTAGTTAAATTTTAAAATATAAGAAAATAAGAAAAAAATAGAATAGTTGCAGTTTCAGTAGAAAAAAATTTTTTTAATGCAAAACAATAAAAAAAAAGAATTTTTAAGAACATCAAAAAAGAATATCATTATTAACTGCAAATCACGAATTTTTCACAAAGCAGTTGCATTTTTAACAAAATATTTAATAATAAAATAAAAACTATGATTTTTTAAAAAAAAAATATAACAGCAGAATTTTTATTTTAAAGCAAATAGTTTAATTTTGAACTAAAAACTATTAATGGTAAACAAAAATTGGAATATTTAAATTTTAAATTAAAAAGAATAATTTTCAGAGAAAAAAAGTAATTTTTAACAAAACAGTTGTTTATTTTATTAATTTTTTCAAAATGTTTAAATCAAACAAAACTGATTAATATTTTGAACTAAATACTTAAATTTTCAGACAAAGAAATTGATTTTTTACTAAGGAGAAGGATTTTTTAACCAAGCAGTTGAATTTTTAGGTTAAAAAGATTAATTTTCAATTAAAAATAAAACAGCTAAATTTTCATTAAAATTAATTAATTGACAGGAAAAAGAAAAGGATTTTTTTACAAAATAGTTAAATAATTAAATAATTGAATGTATTTTTTAAAACATTTATATAGATCAACTATCAACCCAGTATATATTTAAATTAACTAGAAATTATCAAAATTTAATTAAAAATAGATAATTAAAATTATTAGTTCAAAAAATTAATTTCAAATAAAAAAATACAGGTTTTCAAGTCAAAGGTAAACCTTGAACCAAAGGAATGAATTTTGAAGAAATTTCTTCAGCTTTCAACTAAATAGTGGAATTTTCTACCAAAATATATGTAATTTTTAGCAATTTTAATTTCAAAAAAAAAAATAATAATTTTTTAACCCTGAGTGATCAAATTTAAACTAAAACTGGAATAATTAAAATTTTAATCATTACAATTAACTTTAATCAAAAAATATCGAATTTTGAACAAAATAGTTAAATCTTTAACCAAATATTTGAATTTTTTTGAGTCTGAAGATCATGTTTTTTTTTACCCAAAAGGATGTCATTTTTACAAAATTATTAAATTTTCAATCAAAGAATTAACTTCTTGAACAAAAATGATCCAATTTTAACCAAAAATTAAATAATTAAAATTTAAGTTAGTACAATTAATTTTCAAAAAAGAAGACATTTTTTTAAACAAAATAGTTAAATCTTCAACTAATTAAGAGAATTTTTGAAAAAAGTGCTTCAACATTCAACTAAATAGTGGAATTTTCTACCAAAAAATATGTCATTTTTAGATAATTTAATTTCAAACAAAATAATTAATATTTCAACCTTAAATGATCAAGTTTAAACTAAAACTGGAATAATTAAAATCTTAGTCATTACAATTAACTTAAATCAAAAAATATCGAATTATCAACAAAATAGTTAAATCTTTAACCGAATATTTGAATTTTTATGAGTCTGAAGTTCATGATATTTTCACCCAAAAGGATGTTATTTTTACAAAATAGTTGAATTTTCAACAAAAGAATTGAGTTTTTAAACAAAAATAATTCAATTTTAACAAAAAATTAAATAATTAAAATTTTAGGAAATATAATTAATTTTAAGAAGAAAAGAAGACAATTTTTTACAGAAAATAGTTACATCTTCAACCAATTAAAATTTTACAAAGAAATGTTTTAACTTTCAAGTGAATAGTGGAATTTTCTACCAAAAAATATATCATTTTTAGCTAATTTAATTTTTTTAAATAACTAATTTTTTAACCCTAAATGGTCACATTTGAACTAAAACTGGAATAATTAAAATTTTAGTTAGTACAATTAACTTTAAACCAAAAAATATCGAATTTTTAACAAAATAGTTAAATCTTCAACCAAATAGTTGAATTTTTATGCATTTGAAGTTCATGCATTTTTTACTCAAAAATATATCATTTTTACAAAATAATTAAATTTTTAACAAAAGAATTAAGTTTTTGAGCAAAAATGATTAAATTTCAACCAAAAATAGAATTATTAAAATTTCAGCAAATGCAATTAATTTGAACAAAAAAAAGACATTTTTAAACAAAATTAGATCTTTAACAAATTAAAAGAATATTGAAAAAAGTGCTTCAACTGTCAACTAAATTGTGGAATTTTCTACCAAAAAATATTTCATTTTTAGCTAATTTAATTTCAAACAAAATAACTAATTTTTTAACCCTAAACGATCAAATTTGAACTAAAACTGAAATTATTAAAATTTTAGTTAGTACAATTAATTTTAAATAAAAAAATAACAAATTTTCAACCAAATATTTGAATTTTTAGGAGTCTGAAGTTCATGTTTTTTTTACCCAAAAGGATGTCATTTTTACAAAATAGTTGAATTTTCAACAAATAAATTAATTTTTTGAAAAAAATGATCAAATTTTAACCATAAATGAAAAAATTAAAATTTTAATGAATACAATTAATTTTTAAAAAAGATGACATTTTTTAAAACAAAATATTTAAATCTTCAACTAATTAAATGAATTTTGAAAAAAATTCTTCAACTTTCAACCAATTAGTTACATTTTTAGTAGTCTTAAGTTCATGAATTTTTTTACCAAAAAAGGTGTTATTTTTGCAGAATAGTTCCATTTTTAAAAAAATATTTAAATTTTCAACCAAAAATTTGCAGTGAGAAAAAATAATTCTAAACCAAAAATATGATAGTAGTTTAATTAGAAAGAAAATTAAATAAAAAAAATTAGAAAAGAAAATTGTATTCTATTAATTTAGTTTGCATATTATCAAAAAAGAAAAAAATATTAAGTTTCTTGAAAACAGGGGGAAAAATAAATTTTTAAAAAAAGGGGATAATGGGAATCAGGATAGAGTGTGAAGTCTGATAATAATTTGAGTGAAGGGGTTCAAACAACTTTTTTTCTAAAGGTAGCGATAATAAAATATCTAATTAATTAAAAGCAACATTCAAAACTAAGTTTTTAATCTGCGACGGAAATTGCTCATCAAATAAAATTTAATAGACTATATTTTGATAGAGCTTGCTAATTACATTTGGTTAGTATTTTCATCAACGATAAAGTTACTCTACAAAAGGTCGTGGAAATTTTTTTTATTTTTTTTTGTTGTTTTTTTTTTTTTGTTAAAAATGGTTCAGTGGCAATTAAAAGTTTTCATTTAAAAACCACGAAGACTATTTCCACCTTGACCGTCGGCTGAAATCGACAATGGCCAAACTGCAAGAGCGGAGTTCGTAAAAGAGTAAATTGATTTTTCGTGGTAAGCCAACACATTGCGTCGAGTTGGTGATTTTCAGAGTTTATCAGGCTTTCAATTACAGAACGAAAATAAAAAAGACTTTTTCTAGAAAAGGCAGATTTTTTTAACAAAATTCATACATTTTTAACCCAATAGTTTTGAATATAAAAAAAAAATTCAATTACAAAATACGAGTTTTCAAACAAATATTTTAATTTGCAACAAAGAAAAATTATTTTTTAACAACAATATAATAGTTGATATTTAAACAACAACAAAAAAGTTTTATTTTTAAATTAAAAAAAAATGGAATTTAACCAAAGAGACGAAGTTTTAAACCAGAACTTGAAACCTCATCGAAAAAGGATTAATTTTGAACCATATGTTTGAATCTTCAGACAAGCAAATTGACTTTTTATCAAACTAGTAAGAAAAAATTCTAGAAAAAATGTAATTTGATTTTACGAGCAATTTCCGTCAAAGAATGAAAAATTATTTTTTAATGGTAGGGGATTGTCGTCAGAGTTGGGTCACTGTCAGAGTTGGGCCACCACTGTATTTGGTATATGACAAGTGCTGCCATCGGTGCAAACACATGGAACTATTTGTCTCGATGACGGCTAACTTTTAAAAGCATTGACAGTCGCAGAAATTATTTCCAAAAAGTTTCAGGCCATCGTCTTG
>JAAAKG020091509.1:0-16298 GCA_010014905.2 Druon quercuslanigerum | reverse complement strand
CAAAACTTAACGTTTATTATATTCAGAGAAAGTTAGAAAATTCTTCCAAACACGTTTAGAGAAAACGCACGCCACATATTTAATTAAATTGAATTTCCATCATTTCAATTAAAACTTCATTTATTTCGTTGAACTTTGATTAATTTATTTGGTTCAACTTTGGTTGAACTCTTGAAAAGGAATTTTTTCTACCGATTATTTCACGTTTTTGTTGAAAATTTGTTTATTCTTTGTTTTAACATTATTTTTTTTTAACATAAAATGTAGCTATTATTTTCAGTTAAGTATTCTATAATTTTAGATACAAATTGATCTCTTTGGTTGCACATTTATTTATTGAATAAAAATAAAATTATTCAATTTTTCGATGAAAAATGTTCTTTTTTAGTTAAAAAAATCGTACTTTTGGTCAGAAATTTAATTATTCTAGTTAAAGATTCATAATTTTAGTTGAAATCTTATCTTTCTGATTTAAAATTTAACTTAGTCCAATTGAATATTCCATAGTTTTTAGTTGAAAATTCGTCTGTCTGGGATTTCGTTGGTTGCCTTCTCATTTTTCTTTCCTCTTTTTTATATTTGTCCAAGGAGGAAAATTGTTTTATTTTCTTTTTTAGGAGCGACAAGTTTTTTGCTTTATTTGTTTTTTTTTTAATTTTCAATGGGAACATTTTGTGGTTTTATTTGCAAGAATTCTGCACATTAATTTCATTATTGGATGTTAATAGGATTTTAAATTTGATTTTAATCTCATTTAAATTTCTCAAATTTAGAAATGTATGCTATTATTGACATTTTGTAATTTTCATTTCGTATTTTTTTTATATCAAACATTTTTTAGCGTTTTGTTATAATTCACTCACCTGCGGTATTCATCTGAACAGCAAAACACTTTTTTAGACGACAATGAGGACACCAATTTCGTCTTGCTTTGTCTATTGTACAAGTTCCGGTCCCAGCTTAAGTTTTAGTACATTTATGAAATGTTTAATTTCAACTTGTTTAATATCATATTGAAACCAGGATCCAACTTTAAAATTGAATTGCCTCATTTTACTCGATAAAAACTAGAATTACATCTGGAAAAATGAAAATTAAAAAAGAAAGAAAACAATATTTTGACAAGATGATAGGGACCTTGCGAAAAAATGCATTTGTTTTTTAATTATAACTTAAAACATGTAAATAGTTAACCATTTTAACTATTCAAGTACATTTCATTGGTGAACACGAATCTGATTTCCGTTTTTTTATTGCTATGAGGTCTAATTTATTAGATACTTTCAATTAAAATTATCAATAAAAAATACTTTAACCATTTTTAAAGGGGGCATTTATTAAACAGTCTCACGGCAGTTTTTTTCAAACGGTTTGTGAAATATTCTCAAAAAACTGAAAAAAGCTCGAAAAATTTACTCAAATTACTCAAATACTTTTTGACATAAAATGTAGGTCTATTTTTTGAATTTTTATGATGAATGATTATATGAAAAAAATTTGAATTGAGATTATCCGAAAACTTGCACTTAATGCGCAAATTGTGATTTTTTCTGAATTTCATGCAGTTCTAAAACATAAGACGATCAATCACATTTCATTCGTTTATGAATTTCATGCAGTTCCAAAACATAATAGGATCAATCACATTGTCATTTCTTTCTAAATTTGCTGCAAGTTCTCAAACATACGATGATTAATCACATTTCAGTCGTATATGAATTGCATACAGTTCCAAAATATAAGACGTCAATTACACTGTCATTTGTTTCTAAATTTTGTGCAATTCTAAAACAAGATGATCAATAACATTTAATTCTTTTATGAATTTCATACAGTTCCAAAACATCAGACGATCGATCACATTTGTTCGTTTATGCATGTCATACAGTTCTAAAACATAAGACATTCTATCACATTGTCTGTTGTTTATTAATTTTGTGCAGTTAGAAATTATAAGAGATCAATCCAGTTTTCATTTGTTGCTAAATTCCCTCTAGTTCTCAAAAATAAGACGATCAATTACATTTCATTCGTTTATGAATTGCATACAGATCCAAAACATAAGACGTCAATCACAGTATCATCTGATGTAGTTCTAAAACATAAGATGATCTATCACATTTAATTTGTTTATGAATTTCATACAGTTCAAAACATAAGAGGATCAATCACATTGCCATATGTTTCTGAATTCCCTGCAGTTCTGAAACATGCGACGATCATTCGCATTTCATTCGTTTATAAATTTCATACAGGTCAAAACATAAGAGGAGCAATGATATTGTCATTTGTTTCTGAATTCCCGGCAGTTGTCAAGCATACGACGATCAATCACATATCATTCGTTTATGAATTGCATACAGATCCAAAACATAACACGTCAGTCAGACTGTCATTTGTTTATAAATTTTAGGCAGTTCTAGAACAAGATGATCATTCACATTTAGTTCGTTTATAAATTTCATACAGTTCCAAAAAATAAGAAAATCAATTCCATTTGTCATTTGTTTATGAATTTCATGCAGTTATAAAATATAAGACGATCGATTACATATTATTCGTTTATGAATTGCATGCAGTTCCAAAAGATAAGAGGATCAATATAATTGTCATTTGTTTCCGAATTCCCTGCAGTTCTCAAACATAAGACGATCAATCACATGTCATTTGTTTATGAATTGCATACAGATCCAAAACATAAGACGTCAATCACACTGTCTTTTGTTTCTAAATTTTATGCAGTTCTAAAATAAGATGATCAATCACATTTATTTCGTTTATGAATTTTATACAGTTACAAAAGATAAGAGGATCAATATAATTGTCATTTGTTTCTGAATTCCCTGCAGGTCTCAAACATAAGATGATCAATCACATGTCATTCGTTTATGAATTTCATACAGATCCAAAACTTAAGACGTCAATCACACTGTCATTTGTTTTTAAATTGTATGCAGTTCTAAAACAAGATGATCAATCACATTTAATTCGTTTATGAATTTCATACAGTTCAAAACATAAAAGGATCAATCACATTGTCATTTGTTTCTGAATTCTCTGTAGTTCTCGAACATACGACGATCAATCACATTCCATTCGTTTGTGAATTGCATACAGATACAAAACATAAGACTTCAGTCACTCTATCATTTTTTTCTATATTTTATTCAGTTCTAAAACAAGATGATCAATCACATTTAATTTTTTATGAATTTCATACAGTTTGAAAACATAAGATGACCGATTACGTATAATTCGTTTATGAATTGCATGCAGATCCAAAGCATAAGACGTCTGTCACTCTGTCATTTGTTTCTAAATTTTATGCAGTTCTAAAATAAGATTATCAGTCACATTTAATTCGTTTATGAATTTCATACAGTTCCAAAACATAATAGCATCAATATCATTGTCATTTTTTTCTTAATTCCCTGCAGTTCTCAAACATAAGAGGATTAATCACATATCATTCGTTTATGAATTGCATGCAGATGTAAAACATAATACGTCAGTCACACTTTAATTTCTTTCTAAATTATATGCAGTTCTAAAATACGATGATCAGTCACATTTAATTCGTTTATGAATTTCATACAGTTCCAAAACATAAGAGCATCATTATAATTGTTATTTGTTTTTGAATTCCCTGCAGTTCTCAAACATACGACAAACAATCACATTCCATTCGTTTGTGAATTGCATACAAATCCAAAACATAACACGTCAGTCACACTGTCATTTGTTTCTAAATTTTACGGAGTTCTAAAATAAGACGATCAATTACATTTATTTCGTTTATGAATTTCATACAGTTCCAAAACATAAGACGGTCAATCCCATTTTCATTTGTTTATGAATTTCATGCAGTTATAAAACAGAAGACGATCGATTTTGAAACAAATGACAATTTGATGGATCGCCTTATGTTTTGAAACTGTATGCAATTCATAAACAAGTGGCATTGTGATTGATCGTCTCATGTTTTAGAATTGCATGAAATTCCTAAACAAATGTCAATATGAGTAATCACCTTATGTTTTAGAACTGTTTAAAATTCATAAGCAAGTAAAAATGTGATTGATCGTTTATGTTGAACAACTGTATGAAATTCAGAAACGAATAAAATGTGAATGAACGTCTTATGTTCCACAATTTAACATTTGATGCCAAGAACAGTATTGAGTAAAAATTTTCGGAAATTGAAAAGAAGAGTGCATGTTTTTCAAGATGTCTTAGAAACAGATCAAAAAAGTTAATATAATGAAATTGAACTAAGTTTGTGGCACTTTTTTCAATTTTTTGAAAATATCTCAAAAACCGTTATAGTACCTTGATGTAAGAAGATATTCACAAACTGCGTTAAAAAAACGCATCGACGCGTTCTGCGGTGAAGACTGAAACACATTTTTCGACATTTAAAAAAATGTTTAAACCAGCCAAAGTCAAACCTTTTTTGAATTTAGAAATTTTTCAATTGAAGCTTGAAAATTTTTTAATTCAATCGGAGAATTTTAAGTTAATTCCGATAAGGTGCAAAATTTAAGATATTTAAATTTCGGTAAGCAGTAAATTTTTAACTGCTAAGAATTATATTATTTCAAGCAATTTGAAGTTAGAAATATTAACAATTGAATGGTTTAAAATATTTTTTAGGCTGGAAACTTTTTAAATTAAAAGAAAAATTATCTTCATTGTACGTAGTTTCAAATGAATAATTGTTCAGTTGCTATTTATACATCAAAATTCAACACTTTTAGTTAATAATGTGATTTTTTTAATTAAACAAATACAATTTCAACGTTCAAAATTCAAATTTGGCACTTTAAAATTTGAACTATATCCAACTATATCTATTTTGAACAATTTAGTTTCAAATTACTTAGTTTTAAATATTTCTTTTAAAATTTCTCATTTTAATTGAACAGTCAAATATTACTACAATCGAAAAAAAATGTAATAGGATTTTAAATTCAATAAAATAGTTTTTAAAAAAACCTACTATTTTAAAATTATTTTCAAATATGTAAAAAATTATAAAGTTTTAACCGGACATTTATATTTGCTAAGCAAATTAGGCTTTCGAATTAAAAAGTTCCATTTCTTACGTTCGAATGTATAAATTGTTTAATTTTGAAACATTTAGAATTGTCTTATACATTTTTTCTAATTTTTTTTCATTAATGTTTTTTTATACAAACCATAAAAGTTATGTTTTTATCAAAAGGACACAAGACACGATAATAGTTTATAAGATATTTTTGTGGATGAATTATGAAAAAAAACAATTGAAGACAAATTGAATACAATTTCAAGATGTGTATTTAAATTTAATTGAAAAATTGACTTTCAGGGGAAAAATTTAAGTAAAAAATTGTCAAGATACTTATTCTTAGAACGCTACAGTACGAATTCGTTATAAAATTTAAATATCTATGACTTTGAAAAACAAAGTTTTTATTAAAAAGGACAAATTCGTGTCCTCTCTTTTTCTTAAAAAATAACATAATTTCCAAAATAAGTGAAAATGCGTTAATGGCTGAAATGACTGATGAGTGAAAATATTTAATTTGTTTATTATAATTATGGTATTTTTTAATTTTAATTTATAAGAAAGGGTACTTTCTCTGCAAAATTTCCTAACATTTTGTTGAGCATGCACGACGAACAGTTCTTTCAAGTTTATTATATTAGGAATACAGTTTTAATTGACATAAAAATAGATAAAAATGTATAAATTTTATTTTTTTATTTTAGATCGAGCATCCAAAATAAACATTTTATAAAAAAAAACATTGAATTTAGGTAATTTTTCACTCTACATACAAATTTTATTTAAAACAGTAATAGGCCCTAATTATCTAAAAAAAGATGTAATTCTCGTCTTCATAGATTAAAATGAGGCAATTCAATTTTAAGGTTGGGCCCTGGTTTCAATTCCCTTAAAATAAATTTCTTTCAAATAAATTGAGTCTAAATAAATCCCTATTAAAAATTAATAATTAAGTAAAAATACACTACATACTTTATAATAAACAGTTATTTCATACAAATTATTTAGATATACGTACAGTTTATATATATAGGTATATATATATATATATATATATATATAATTATTTCTACATATAAATAATATGGTATATTATTAATAAAATTGAGAATACTCAACCTATACATGTATAAATTACTCCACGACGAACTGATCTTTTAAAGAAACAAGAACAGCCATCGCAACAGTAAACCCCATAATGTTTCCCATATGAACGATCTCCACACACTTTGCATGCCACTGGATTCGGTAATGTTCTTCCTAAATTTTAAAACAAAAATTAAATTAACTTTATTTAACGATAATACATTCAATGTTAATAAAAGAAAAATATAGAAATAATAATAATAAGCAACTAAAAAACCTTTCGTTATTTATTAAATTATTATTTTTACAATTCTAATCTGGAAATTTATTTTGAAGTCTTCAATAATCAAAGAACTTACAGGGTGTCTACCCCACCTGGAAAACCTGGAAAACCTGGAATTGTCAGGGAATTTTTTTGAAGTCAGGGAATTTTTTCAAAAGCTTAGTTAATTTTTTTTATTGCAATAATTAATGGAATAACACGCTCTTTTGTTTGGAATCAATTTTTTCACTGAAAGTTCAGTTTATTAAGCTTATTTCAAGTGGAACTTGAGCTATTTTGTTAAAAATTTGTTTCTTGAACTTAAAAACTGCCTATTTAATATTTGGTTGAAAAAATATTTTTGCTTGAAAATTGTGACCTTTTGGGATAAGTTAATTTTCTGGGCTGAAAAAAATTCTTTTTAATGGAAAATTTAATGATTCTAGTCAAATATTTATCGATTTATTTCATAATTCATGTTTTTGGTTGCAAATTCAAATTTATCTTTTTAATTTAAAATTCATGTATTTTCTGTAAAATTCGTCTTCGTTGATAAAAACGATTCTTGTATTTAATTTTTGTTTGAAAATAGATATTTTTTGTATAAAATTTAACTATTTGGTTAAAAATTTGTTTTATTTGTATTTGCTAATGCAAATATTTTGTTGAACATTCGTGTATTTTTAATTTTGACTTTAATTTTTTTGTCTACATGGTTTTAAAATGGTATAAAATTCATCGAGCTGGTTAAAAATAAAACTAATTTGTTCAAAATTGAAATCTTTTCTCAAAAATTCATCTTTTTGTTTAAGATGAAATCTTAAACAAATCTTTATTCGAAATAAAGATTGATCATTTTAATTGAAAATTCAACATTTTTGTACAAAATTCATATATTTAATTTAAAAATCGTCTTTTTTGTTAGAAAATTAATTTTCCTTCTTGAAAATTGATCGTCTTGTTTAAAAATCCATTTTTTTGCTTATAAATTTAAGTATTGCAATTAACTATTGATCATTTTAGTAATTAATTCATTTTAAATTAAATTCGTTTAAAAAATAAATCTATTTTTTTTTGTGTAAGAATAAATTTTTGTACTGAATATTTAACTATTCCATTTTTGGTTGAAAAGTGATATTTTCAGTTGAAATTCAGCTATTTCTTTGAAAGTTGATCTTTTTCAATAAAAAATTCAACTCTTTTATTGAGAATTAATGTATTTTTTGAAAAATCGTCTTTTTGGCAGAAAATTAATCCTTTTGGTTAAAATTAAACTATTTGCTTGAAAATTCATGTATCTGTTTGAAAGTCCAAATTTCTACGTAAAAAGGTACAAGTAGATAAAATAAAAACGTGTTTGAATTTTTATTCAAATTCATGTACTTTAGAGAGAAATTCCAGAAATGATTAATTATGTTTTTAGCATTATTTAATTATTTGTTTAATCCATCGTGCTAAAGTATTAAAGAAAACCTTGTGATATTACTTAAATTCCTATAAAATAAAAAGGGACATTATTTGTAATAAACTCGCGAAAAATCATACCTGGAAAAAACCTGGAATCGTCAGGGGATTTTTTTCCAGGATTTGTGTAGACACTCGGACTTTAAATATCAATATTTGAAATTCAATTAGTAATTAGTATTATAAATAGTATTTTTATTATTTTGAAACTTCTGATGATTTTAAAGTGTCAATTTCTTTTTAATGCTTGCTATCCTAAATTAAAAATTTTTTAAATCAATTCTACAAATAATCTCTATTAATAAGAAATCATGGAAAACATTATGTTAATCGAGAAATTTTTGCGCTTTTGAAGACACTTACGCGGTTAAATTAAATATATCAAATTATCTAATAAGTTATTGAAAATAACATACATTCTTTAGCGCTTTTCGATTAATATATTATTATTTGTTAAATAAAATTCTAATATAAAATCATTAGGTTTCAAAGAAGACTTAAAATTTCTGTAAATTTGAGGGTTGGTTAGTATTGTAAATAAAAAATCCTTCGATTTTAAAGAAGATTTACCATTTATTCTTATGTTAGTTTTTTTCAATCAAAATTAGTTTTCTTAATTTAAAAATTCATAAAAATGTTTAGACTATCATTATTCTTTAGATTATTTATTATCATTCAGTCATTAAAGTAAGTTTTATTAATATTAAATATAAAGCTAAAAATGGCGGAAAAATTCTCTAATTTAAACTACAGAAAGTTTATGAACAATGAGCAACAAGATTTTTAAAAAAATGTCCATTTAACCAAATAAAAAAAAATTCATAATGTTTCCAAAAACTTTATCTTAATCGAAGATTATTTTTCTAAGTTTGATAAAGATTAAACTATTTTTTTTTAATTTTCAAAATTTTAAATTGTAAAAATCACTTCTTATCTTGATGGGATATCAGTATTTTTTATAATTGCCTAAAAACAGATTTTAAAAGTACTTTTTGTAACTCACTAGATTTGAATTAGTGTTTAAGGCAAAACTATAATTTTCACATTTATTTTTATAAACAAATTCGTCTATATTATTGCAATTTTATCCTTTTTAAAAAATTTTCGCTAGAATTGGCTAGAAGCCTCATATTTTTTATATTGGACCCAATGAAACAAAAGGGGGCAATTTTAACATCCCTCACATGGGATTTGATAATTACCCAATTAGGGTCGAAAATCAAATTGCAAGAATATTTTAGCTGATGAGGTTGAATTTATTTTGAAGCTTGTTCTAACATTCCTCAAATTATCAGCAAGGAAATCGACATTTCCTTATAACCAAAATCAGGGAAGCTATTATGATTATCTTAGTGAGTTCGGAAAATATTTAAAAATAAAGTAGGAAACATATCCTAGCAGGAAAAGTCAAAACACTTATTTTAAGGGTGTCTTTGACATCTTTAAACATTCAAGCAAGGAAATTGACATTTACTCAATACAGTAGTAAACCCCAAGAATAAATTTTATCTTTAAGGCCATGTAACAAGGCCGCATCGAGTTGAAAATTTGGAATGATAAATAAGTAGCACTTAGAAAGGGGGTAGTGGTTCAAAATTTCAATAATTATGAAAAAAGCAAAAACAAAAATATAATAAAAAAAACTTTTTTCATAATTATAAAAATTTAGGACCAGGCCCACGTTTCTTAGTGCTTTTTAATTATTATAGCAGATTTTTAATTCGATGTGGGACTTCGTGTGAAAATAAGTTAGGAAACAAAAAAAACGTCGGTAACGTAGGAATTTTGTCACGTGATCGACTCTTCACATGGTCTTAAATTGGATAAAAAAGCTGCAGCACTTTTATCTGGCAAAATATAAAATTTATCTGACAAAAGATCAAATTTATCTGACGAAAATATTTTTTAAAATATGTGATATGTCAAACGATTGCGTCTAGAATCTAGGTTCATTTTTTAATTTATAGAGAAAATTTTTGCGGTGAACCTAAACGCAGCCGTTTGACATACCACAAATTTCAAATAAATATTTTTGTCTTTCGTTAGATAAATTTTATTTTTTTTTTTCAAATAAAATTTATCTTTTGTCAGATAAATGTTCTGCAGCGTTTTTATCAAATTTAAAGATAAAAAATTATTCCTGGGGTTAACTGTGTAACCAAAATCACGTAAGATTTTTTAATTACACGGCTTTAGTGAAAAGTCACATTGAAATAAAAGTAAGAAACATCCGTCAGCAAAGGAATTCACTGAATTTATTTGAAGAGTCATTTAAAATCCTTTTGAGATTTAAGGAAGGAAACTGCCTTACCATAACAACAAAAATCATGGGAGATTTTTTGATTATAATCCCAAAAATTTAATTAAATAATCTCCCGTGATTTTTCGTTTTAGGAAATACCCATTTCCTTCTTTGAATTCTTAAGGGAACTTAAAACAACCCTTGAAATGAATTCAACTCATTTTTCTGTTAAAATATGTTTCCTACATTTATTGTGAATTTTTTCCGACGTTTATGTCCAGGTCCCATAGAAGCCGGTCCGATTTTGAAATTCCTTGAAAAGCTTGTTCACACAGTTTTTTTCAGGGGACAGGACAAGAGAAGATTACGACTCTCGCCTCGGAAGGCCGCAGTGCGCGAGAACTCATTTCAGTATATTGCGCAATGTTATGCATTCCAAATCACAACGGTTTAGGTGGCCCTGACGTTTATGTTTTCAAGGTTAGGATTTAGTCAAATTGAATATAATAAGGCGGTAAAATCCACATTATTTATTTTTTTTTAAATATAGTTTTCATGTTCATAAAAAACCTGGAAGCACATTCATATTTGGGGCCGTGTATGAATTGCATAATCTTTTGGTTGGGAGAGGGGGGCCTATTTTTGTGTGCTGCCTTACATGGGATACATTTGCTCTTAAAAACTCATATTTTATGGTTTAGAATTCAACCCCTTGATTAAAAGTTTATGTGCTTAATTAAAATTTATTTTTTGGTTAATGATTCATAATTTTAGTTAAAAATGCAAGTGTTTGGTTGAAAATTAACTTGTTTGTTGAAAATTTATATTTTTGGGTTGAAAATTCAACTGTGTTGTCGAGACTTCTTATTTTTAGCTTGAAAATTACACAATAAAGTTTTAAATTTATATTTTCGGGTTCAAAATTCAACTGATTTGTCAAAAATTCACTTTTCTAAATTTAAAAATTATTTTTTAAAATGGAAATTTAATTATTCCATTTTTGGTTACAAAGTGATTTTTCTTAGACTAAATATTCAACTGTTTTGTTATAAATTCGTCTTTTTTGGGAGAAAATTAATCTTCTTTGTTGTAAATTCAATTATTCATTAAAAAATTTATGCATTTTGTTGTCAATTTGAATTGTTTATAGAAAATGAATCTTTTCGATTAAAAATGCAATTATTTGGTTAAAAATGTACGTATTTTGATGAAATTTTATTTTTTCGGAATAAATCTTTTGATTTTGAGTTAAAATTAAACTATATTAGATTGAAAGTTAACTTTTTTTTGTTCAAACTTCATATTTTCATGTTGAAAATTCATCTATTGTGTATAGAAAATTCGTCTTTACGTCTTAAAATTTAAAACTTTATTAAGTAATTCAACTGCTTTGTAGAAGATTCTTTTTTTTGTATTAAAATTTTTTTTTTATATGAAAATTTAACAATTCCGTTTTCAGTTAAAATTTTTTTAGTATAAAAACTTATTACATATTTGGTTCAAAATTTATTTAATTTTTTAAAAATTCGTTTTTTTTGTTGTAAAAAATTAATCTGCTACCTTGAAAATATATCTTTGGTTGAAAATGTAATTATTTGATTGAAGATGCATCTGCTTTGTAGAAAATTCGCCTTGCCTGAATTTTTAAGATATATTGAAACAAACCCTCGAACAAACCTTAAAATAATGTCAACGAACTTTCCTGCTAGGCAATGATTCTCACAATTATCGTAAAGTGATTTCCCTAATTTCCGCTTTTCGGTAATACCTTATAGATTTTTAAAGCAAAGTAAAAACAATGAATTAAAAATTATAAACATGTTTCTAATTGTAAGAGCTGATGTTTTAATGTTTATTTATTTACTTGCACAAACAAAATAAAAGAAATAATTATAAGCTATTTGCATTTTATTGCATAGTTTTATTAAACTTTCTACATTTTTTATAAGACAGGGTGTCTACCCTACTTGAAAACCCTGGAAACCCTGGAATTGTCAGGGAATTTTTTTTAAGTCAAAGAATTTGTTCGAGAGCGTGTTTAATTAAAAATTTTTTAATTATGAAAATAACAATTATTTTTAACTTAAAAAATAGCTTTATATTACTATATTTAACTATTTTATTGAAAATTCGTCTTTCTTTTGGTTTGAAATTAATTTTTTCGACTTAAAAGTGATCTACTTCTATTTTTGATTGAAAGTTGATCGTTTTTAGTTAAAAATTCTTTCTTTTTTGAATGAAATTAATTTTATCGATTGAAAATTCATCTTCCTGCCTAAAAATTCAAAAATTTCTTTGCAATTTTCTCTCTTTGTTGACTGAAAAATCTTGCTTTATTCAGAATTGATATTTTTTGGAATGAAAATTGAATTGCTTGATTGAAGGTTAAAAATTAATTTTCTTCGTTGAGGGTTTATTATTTTAATTTGAAATTCATCTAATAAGTTAAAAAATTAGGTGTTTTGTTAAAAATTGGTTTTTTCTTTGGCTAAAAATTTATTTTTTTTACTGAAATTTTAACTTTTGACTATTCCATCATTTTAGTTGAAAATTCATCTCTTTGGTTGAACATTAATTTTTTATCTAAATATTTAACTATTATCCGTCAATTATTCATACTTTGTTTGGAAATTAATTTTTTTGGTGTAAAATTAAACTATTCCACTTAGAGATTTATCATTTTAGTTGACAAATAATTACTTTACTTGAAAATGTAACTTTTTAAAATAAGTTTATTTTTTGTTTTTAAATTATTATTTTTTCAACTAAAAATGTAATTATTCAATTTAAATATTTCATCTTTTGAGATGAAAATTAATTTTTTTTACTAAAAATTGAATTATTCAGTTTAAGGTTGAAAATTTATATTTTTGGTTCAAATTTCAAGTATTCCATATAAAAATGCATCGTTTTTGTTGAATGTTAAACTTTTTAAATTAAAAATTAAACAAGTTGATAAAAAGTGTTTTTTTTTTGTAGAAAATTATTCTACTTCTTTGAAAATTAATCTTCTTCTTTGAAAATTCATCTTTTTGTATGGACACTTAATTTTTTCAATTGTAAATTTAACTATACCAATTTTGTTTAAAAATTGATCTTTTTTGGTTCAACATTCAACTACTGGATTGAAAATTGATATTTTTTCATTGAAAATTCAACTATTTAGTTAAAATTTTATATATTTTGCTAAAAAATAGTCTTATTTTTTTGGTTGAAAATTAAACCATTTGGTTATTAATTCACATATATTGTTTAAAATGCAATATTTTTCCATTCATTTTCTCTAAATATGCAACGAATTGAAAGAATAATAAGATAAAATAAAAATTTTAAATCGTAACTAATGTTTCCTTAATTAGTACTTTTTGGTGTAATTTTTTTTTTGAATTAAGAATGCAACTTATTTTATTATAATATTCCATGGTTTTAGATTAAAATTAATCGCCTTGCTTGAAAATTCAATTAATATAGTAAAACATTCATGATTTTAGATGAAAATGCATCACTTTGCTTGAAAATCTAATCGATTTTTTTTAATCAGGTATTTTTTAGTATAAATTCTTTTTTAACCTAAAATGTAACTTAATATATCTTATTTAATTGAAAATGTATGTATTTTGAAAACTGATCCTTCTTATTCAAATATTTTTTTAAAAATTAATCTTTTTTAATTGCACATTTAACTATTCGGTTGAGAATTCATGTATTTAGTTAAAACATCTTATTTTTTGGTAAAAAATTAATCTGCTTGGTTAAAAATTAATTTATATTCTTAAATATGCAATTTTTTACTTTAAAAAATGGGAATTTGAATCGGTTTAAGTTGCATTTAATATAGCAAATTAATTGAATACATACAAAATAAAAATATATATTTATTGTATAAACTGGCAAAACTGTATACATATTCCCAGTAGATTGTCTAAAAAAAGCGAAATATTTGAATGGCTTGATACTATAAAAAATTAGACCTGGATTTGAGTAGACACCCTGATAAGAACAATAAAATGAAAATATTGAAAAAATGTGAAACTTACCCATTACTATGCTTGCTTGGACGAATTAGACTCGACTTATGAGCTCACGATTTGATCAATGATCGTCGTTTGAATTTTAACATTGATAATAGTCAGGGTTTACCTGGACACGATCAACGCGCAGGTTGACAAATATTCTTTGTAAAAACGATGTTTGACGATGTGGGGTCGAATCGAGTAAAATCGTAGGCGGGACTTATCCCTCCGATGTCAGGAAACACGAAGAGAAAATATTTGTTCAACACCCTTTCCTTGAAGCAAAACGTGATCGTTATAACAATCGCAGTTATATGCTTATTTGTCAAATAAACCTCATGATTTCAATCTTTTTCATGAGAATGAGTTTTTCTACGCGATAAAAATTTATTTCACCTTAACGTCTGTTTTTTTTTCATTGACAGATGAAATCGAATAAAATTAAAGACTTGACATATTTTTTTTTTATTATTATTGGTAAGCTTTATTAACTTATAAAGTTATTTAGCATTTACAGATGTATTATATACACTTATGGAATATAGCTTTTATATTCAGAATTTATACATACACGTAAATTGACTTATATATCTAATTTACAATCTACGAAAAATGCGTAGAGTGTTTTATAAATGAATAAATTTGATTTAGTTAGTAAGATTCTTATTGTATACGGTGGTTTGACTTTTAATTTTTTAAGTTTATTGACAAGGATAGTTCTTTGGTTCGCATATAATGGACAGTGCCAGAGTATATGATCGAGGTCTTGCTCACCTGTATTACATTGACACGTAGCATCATTTAAAAAATGTACACGAGCAAGAGAGGCCGCAAGATTGTAATGGTTAGCTCTGATACGGTTGATCATCACTATATTTGCTCTACTTAAATTACAATTGTCAAACCAAGGTTTATTACTGTTTTTATAATAGTATGAAAAATATTCAATTCCTTTGGTTTCGCTAAGCACTCTGACTATATTCTCAAAGACCTGACATGTTTTTATTTTTTACTTCGTATGTATTAAAGTACACGGAGAGACTTTTGGTATTAATATTTCTTTTGTCACATATATGTGACATAGTTGAAATAAAATATACGAATTTAGGGATAATCAAGGTACTGTTAGAAAAAGTCAAATACTATGAAAATACCAGACTAATATCTCTGATTAGAATAAATCGCAAGAATATTAGACTCTTCAATACAAAAAGTTACAGTATTTCTAAATTGCAGTATTAAATTTTGTAATGCATTCGAATAGCAAAAATTAGTATCGTGCTTTGAAAGAAGTGAAATAAAATGTTGTACATTTCGGTACAAACGTTTTGCAATCTTTCTAATATATACGAAAATATATATACTATATAAAAATATATATATGAAGTATAATATATATACTATACGATAAATGGGGGTCATGTGATGTTTTGTTTCACGGTGGCGCATGACAAAAAGAAAGACGGAGGAAAGTGTATGAACACACTATTGCATAGACTACAAATGCTTTTTAATATAGATGTGTGTATATGCATCGACGAAGGTAGCTCGCCGACTACGATGAAGTTCATTGACGAATCCTATACTAACACCTATACGCATATATAAACCTATCTTATAACTAAAAATCGCACTCATTTCGCTGAGACTTATGATTCTATCTGCTCTTATATCATAAACGAGTGAAATGTATCACTACTTGTGAGAAACTAATAGCTCTTGGTCAAAAATTTCAGGCTTCAAAGTCGACATTTGTGATCTGATGCATTTGTATGCATTCATAACTTTCGGCTCATTAGCTCGTATTAAATAATTATAATAATCCATTTTTCTTATTTTTAAAATTAAAAATTCATCTTTCTTATTTGAAAATGAACTTTTTGTTAAAAGTCATCTTTTTGTCGGAAATTAAACTGCTCTGAATAGGAAATTCGTCTTTTTGGATTGAAAAATTAAATTTCTTTTGTTAAAAAGTAATATTCCTGATTAAAAAATGAACCTTTTGATACAATTAATTTTTTTCGTCAGAAATTAAAATTTTTTTAATAGATAATTCGTCTTTTTGAAGGGAAAAATTAAAACTCTTTGGTCAAAGTCATATTTATGATTAAAAAATGATCTTTTTCATCAGAAATTAAACTTTTTTAAATAGAAAATTCGTCTTTATGGATTGAAAATTCA